>MU912138.1:14983-46965 GCA_036418165.1 Cooperia oncophora | reverse complement strand
GCAAATACATCCACTCGGATAAAACGAATGACGCCATCATTCAGAAACTATATCCTTTTGGTAGAAACTTGTCAATAGTCGCCAGTCGTCTGCACAAAATAATTCTGTAAACCGTAATTGTAGAATGAAGGGCACTTAGACTAACTATCTAGAATCGTTTGGGTTAGTTGAGGAATCGAATTGACATCTTCTCTTCGATGTCCGTCTTTTCCATTGCCTGCAACAAATAGCGTTTGCAAATGAAAAATGCAGAGTTACAGCTGCATTTCAATGGCTGCGTTCATAATTTGCGTTAGCATTTTGAGCCACTAGGAAAGTATAGATATCAATTTAACCTTCTTAGCGCAGGCCAGCGTTTTCAGCGGCTGCCCACTAAAAGCTCAAAACTACCCGCTCAACTCAACTTGATCGATACCTCTCCTAGTCGCAGAACGCTGCCGTACGCTCAAAACCTTACTCAAAGTATGAGCACCGTTTAAAGGCAATAATTTGGACCTCATAAAACGTAAATATAAATACAACCAACCCTGCAAAACTCGTCGAACGAAATTCGACCGTCATTATCACCATCGGCTTCTTCGATAGTTCTGTCAGCTATTTTGTCAAGCTTAAACAATTGAAGCTCACTTGTTAGAAGATACCAGATAACCACAATTCACACTCGACACTCACCTGCTCTGCTGTGATATTTGCTCCAACCATACTGTTCAAGATTACTTTAAACTCTTCTCGAGTTATGTAGCCATTCTTGTTCAAGTCATACATTTGGAAAGCAACTAAAAGGAAACTATCTGTGGGACTTCAAAAAGTTGAATCCTTGTTTTTAGAGAACAGACTGAACTTGAAAATACCGAGTTTAGAGTCACACTTCATGGTAGCGACATGTAATTAGTAAGGTTCGAAGGTGAAATGCTAGTATTGGGGAACTCGCCAGATGGTGAAACACAGGTCGACCCCGCAACTCATGCTTAAGTGTTAGACCATCTTCAGCCCCCTCAGATAAATGAGCTTAATGGAAAGTGGGTGGACCTATTGACTAATGACAAGGAAAAAGCAGAGGGAACCTTCGAAAGTGTACAAAAAAGGTCGTCCAAATTGCAAATGATTTGAGTTTGGCATGAGCGATCACGTGCGGGGAAGCGGGCTGGCACGAAAGATTAGGCGATCTAAGACGAGGGAGTACACAGGAAAGTGAGACTTCTACTTTCCATTCGGTACTTGCAGCGAGCTGCTTCTCTTCTTCATCATGTGGACAACTCTGAGTCATGATGTCCCTGGTGCTCCACCCTTCCAGGGATGAACTGTAAATTTCAACTAATCGAGGGTTGTTCTTTGAGCGTTTTTTGAAATACCAGTCTGGCTGACGCGCATTTCTGCGCGCAGGGTTAAACCTATGTTACTGATACTTGACAGGATTTCTGTGCTGAGCAGTAACACTTAGCCTAATTCCTATGTTTCCAAAACGGCCCATTTCATCATGTTTCTCCCTTTTAATGAACACTTGCCAATGTTAGGCTCATATCATATTTCTAAAATCACCATTCGTTGGAAATCGGACAGCATAGCGGTTGGAAGGATTCCGATGGTATTGAAATCATAGGGGCTCTTATCATTCCTCACTGGGCAACAACTCCAAACATCCTTTTTTCGGGGAACTCGAGCGTTTAGCGGTGGAAGCAATTCCGACTGAACTGAGGGATTTTGCTAAGGGAAAACATCTTGACTCATTAAGAATTCGCCCATTCATTCTTTGGCTACGGTGATGTGAGCAGATACGGACACCCAAAAGCCCTCGTCGGACACTGTCAGAATTTATCTCCCACCTTTAATGTTCCCTAAGTACCTCTGAATTACTTGCTGGAGCAGTTCCCAGTGTTGCTATGACTCTGCTGTGAATTTGCTATCCAGCTGCTATCAATTCCCGCCAGCGGCCATGTTCTCATACTGCCCCCTATATTACTTCTTTACTTCTTGGAACCAATGTCTCGTCGTTGCTGTGGCCGGTGTTATGAATTTGGTGACCCTCGCTTTCTAAGAGCCCTTTATCTTATCAGCTGTTATCAATTCCTGCCACCCACCAATAATGTTCTCATCCTGTCCCCTATACTGCCTCTTGGAACTAAAGTCCTAGCGTCGCTGTGACGCGCGTTATGAGTCGGTGACCCTCGCTTTCTACGACCCCCTATGAAACTTATCAGCATCAATTCCTGCCACCTGTCCCCTATACTGCCTCTTGGAACTAAAGTCCTAGCGTCGCTGTGACGCGCGCTATGGAGTCGGTGACCCTCGCTTTCTAAGACCCCCTATGGTATCTTATCAGCTGTTATCAATTCCTGCCACCACCAATAATGTTCTCATCCTGTCCCCTATACTTGCCTCTTGGAACTAAAGTCCTAGCGTCGCTGTGACGCGCGTTATGGAGTCGGTGACCCTCGCTTTCTAAGACCCCCTATGGTATCTTATCAGCTCTTATCACTTCCTGCCACCTACCAATAGTGTTCCTGCCCGACCTCCTACATCACTTATCAGTTTGAGCGCACATCGCTGTTTTGAAGGAAGTTATGAATTTCCGGTCAAACACACATACAGACACACAAACATACACACACACACACACACACACACACACACACACACACACCAACAGACAAACTTAGCGGATTATATATAGTAGGATAATACAGAACATGTGACCAATTTTTAATCTATCAGACCAGAAAACAAAAAGTCAAGGAAACAAGTCACATGTCCGAGATATAATAAAAGCAAAATGAAAACAAACCAATGAACAACCAACGTACATTTCAGCTTCTCCGTCCTTCCATTCAGGGCATTTTTCTTAGAGCGGTTTATTGGTTGGAAATGAGCCAAAATGCGAACAAACTGACGGAAGTTTAACTGCTGCTCGTTTTCTCCACTGAAAAAAGAACCGCTTTGATGTATTAATCAGCAGAAAACTGAACGCTACACAATCTGCTCCATCACGTGCACTTCACGCACGAATCATGACTATCACTTAACACGCTGCTGCTGAAAGATGATGGGTTTGAAAAAACGCGTCGCCGAATCACCACCAATTTATTTCTTGCTTAAAAACTTGCTGCAATTTTCTGCGTTCCTTCACCATCCGCTGGAAGAGGATGTCCCAATTTGCTAACTTGCCGAGTATCACGTAGATCACGCGCATCGTGTGCGCTTGTGATGGACGAGGCACTAGAGTTATTACTGACGCGATCCCTTTAAATTTTATACGGTATCTGTACTGGAGCTAAGGATTCCTTGGGGAATGTGCAATAGAACAAATACGAACAGGATAGGATGCAATAGAACAACTAAGTTGGCAGAGAACATTAGTGACTTACGCTAGAGTGAAAAATGCGTCCACGATGCGATCTCCAAGAGGATTCACCGCTAATTCTGGCACGTTAAGAAAATCGTCACGAGAAAGAAATCCTTGGCCTGAAACGACGAAAATGTCACTGCAATCCTAGTACACACGCAAATAACGGCTAGGCAGATCTTTTTTAAGAACCTATCATTAGTTTGACATTGTCCCTATTATTAATGAGCGTGCGGAGTCAGATCAAAGGAAATCATAGATGTCCTTCACCAAAGGAGTCATCTGTCTCTGGCTGAAGCCTAACGACACACTACTAGTGAGCGTAACTGAAGATTATCGAGATTGAATAATAAAAAAAACGAGAGTAATAATTCGGGCTATCGCCACTAAAGGAGTGCCGCGCAACGTTTTGCGCATTATAAAGCGAAAGAGGCCTTGACTACCACACCGATTCCTTTTTTCTGAACGACTCTAGGGATGCATCGGAGGAGTCACTATCATAAGGGTCTGAGGAAACCTTAGTAAACTGACAGTCGAAAAACTGACATCCGTTACTGGCTAGTCTGATGACTCTTAATATTTCAAAGCAAAAATTAACGTATAGCAAAAACATATTGAGAAAAAAAGGATTACAAAAGTAATGATACGTACCTTTCTTATCCAAGGACAAAAAGCGACTGTAGAGACGAACTATTTGGTTCCTGTTGACTGAAAATGAGAAGAAATCAGATGAAAAATAAAAAAAAACGAAGTACAACATAGTCAGAAGTGAATGCTCAAGCAGTCGAAAATCTCAGAAGTCCCCAAAAAATTACCAGTTGGTTAGTAGTAAATCCTGTCCTTGACAGGCACAATAATGCAAGACAACACGGGACTTTTCATGAATTCGAAATCTCCGAGTTTTTTTTCCTTGGGACAAATTTGAAGAGCGACTACCTGTCGAACATTCAGACCACCCCAATACAATGTTCAAACTTGGGACGTAAACATATTGCTCGAGAAAAAAAAGCTATGGCCCCAAAGTTCACCAATAAAGCAACATTCGCATAGGTTCTGATTTCACAAGCACACCTAAAGAGAAAGAAGAAAAGTAGGAATTCGCTTACATTCCGTCTCTTTGGCAATTTCATCGATTTCCTCATCGCGAAGCATTAATGAGCTGCTGTTGCCCATCTTCTCTGCTATTGATCTGGAACGAAAATATATGTATCTCACAGATAAAAAGCACGACTTAGAGCATGAAGGAAGTCGTGGGACAGTCGAAAACAAGCTGCAGTTAACTCTGTTCGAAAGCTTTTAGTGAAGTATTCTTTTTTCGACTTTCAAACTCGTACCACTCCTTGACCAGGAGAGAAAAGAACCTATAACTAGCTTTTTATGGAGGCAATCGATCGGATGGGCGAATTTATCAAACCCTTGTCACAATCATGATATGACGTGGAAGAGACGGAGTTGACGTCAGTTTCAGCGCAGACAAGGGAGACTGAGAGTCACCCCATCGGTGTTCTCTCAGATACTCTATAACTTAGCACATAAACAGTTAAATCAGGTGAACAGGGCACGTCATGCGCTTCAAAGATGCGGCAGAACGATTACCGACTGGATTCCACAGGATGTCAAACGAATACTCGGACGACTATCAACGCGATGGTCAGACATCTACGTGAAAGCTCCCAGGGAAAGGTATGAAGTTCATCGGCACTCGAGCATAGAGAACCCACTGGGCAACTCTACCACGTCGCAGTAACAAATGGAGACGTTACCGCCCGCTCGAGGTGTTCGATGAGGATGATGCACAGGTGATACAGGGGGGGGGGATGTAGCGGTAAGACGATGCAAGTAAGCTACATTAACTCGCGAGCTGAATCTATGCAGTTTTCTCTTCACCTCAGTTACTGTGTAATCACTCTTACACAAATAAAACAAAATCTGATGGTCAGAACAATCCAGATCCTACCAGACTGAAGAGCGTGGCTAAAAACTGAAGCGAACACAATCGAATTCGATAATGCAATCGCGAGCGTGCGCCCTATGGCAATCACGCGGTATTTGCAGCTTGCCGCGCGCGACGTCGCGTGGTCCCAAAGACCGCTCCCGTGATACAGGTTATACAAATAGTCCTTTCAGGGTATGGATACAAGTTATGAGCTCAAACAGTCAATATAATAACGTCTCTGGAAAACGTCATCAAAGACGCACGCCATCGAGCAACACGTTAGGAGTCGCACTAGCTAGAAAAGATACCCACTTATGAGTAGTACGCAAGCAGAGATCAATGTAAAGATAACTTTCCGGTTTGACGCAACTCCGACTGTATGCCCATTTAAAAAGTGCGAGGCAAAGTGCACTTCTAATATGAGTGAGTTACTCACACACAGTTCACTTCATTCAGTAGTAGAGATTAGTAAGGTGCGTAATATTCGACGAACTAATGGCGGAAAACATGTCCTTATCGTGTTTTGAGTTGATCACTCAATGTTATTAAGAGTTATTGAGAGTAAAGCAAATACGGGACAAACACACATGACGTTGTGTCACGCGGAACACATGACATGCACCAAAGAACAACGTGAGGGGGACAAATCCTCACTGAATAACCAAAAAGCTGCAAAGAATCGCTGCGACAACTGTGACAGGTCCAAGTCAGCCGGAGATAGAAAGGAAAAAAATTATATACCGTAACAGAGTGAAGAAAAGACCCGCCTCCCTATTCACTACCACATTAAGAACTTCAGCGAGCAATCCAGGTTTACTAAGAACTCAGTGATTCTGTGAGAATGTCAGGCGTTTGGAAATGACGACGACGTTGGGAAGGAACGATTGCAAAGGGGCGTGGTGCACTTCTTTTCAGAACCTCCACACCTGTCCGATAACGGTATCGATCGCCTGTCAGGTGGAATGTTCGTCAAGCTGTAGCGCTCCCACTGTAGCGCTCGCCATTGGCCGATATTACTGTTCTCTGGTGGGTATTCCACGATTGTACCAGCCGGATTATCTAGCACGCTAAACCTGTAGTAAGCCCCATGATCAATAGCCACATAGTTGGTTGTTCTAGCGCTAGGGCTACCAAGGGACAAAACTAGATTGAAGATAAAACATGATGATAAAGGATAAGAAGGATAAAGTCTTCGCCGTTGATCAATCCCTTTGTGGGATGCGGCACGCATTCTACTTCCATTCAGAATCGTAGTGGCTTATTGAATGCGATGTGGCCTATACAATGACTTGCGAGGTCAGCCAAAGTACGAGTCAGTGCTCTTATTATCCCGGATGTGACTACTACCAATTTACCATCTATGGTAGAAAGCTCGGGTGACCTGAGCGGTAGCCGATTCGGGAGATTGGAGCCCCCCCCAGACTACGCGCGTGCTAATCGTGCCACTTGCCGCTACACCCCTACCGGCTCAGAACATGATGGTTACGAAAAAGAAGTAAACCGAAAAATCAAGGAAATACGCTCCATATTCTTTCCTTCGCGGCGCAGCTGCGATTCTGGTGAAATGTCATTGCCTGAGGAGCATTATAATAATGTCTTTCTCCAGCACAACATAACGCGACAGCGACTTCAAATGGAAACATCCCACGAAAACACGCGACGTACACAATGTACGAAAGAAAGCAGCCATGCCCTCCCTATTTCCGAAATACGGAGTGTAACTGTGGAACCATAGAAAGCGCGCCAAAAAAGAGAATCCAATTTACGAGACAACACTGGTGCTCACAAAAAACTGTTTTCGATAGCGAAAAAGTCCTGTCATATTGAGTTCGAACGGAAATAAACCGCTTATGGAAATGGCGTCACACTCACTGAATGCAATAATGCTCACGGGTGGATTCTTCGTGAGGATTGCCCGGACCATTGCAAACCACTGCAAACGATCAACTATTCTTTCTTTACGTAGAAGAAACTGGCAACGTAACATTGGTTTTACGATATGTCATTTGGCAACCATAATTCACCTAAAAGTTAATAGTGGCACCACAAAGGCGCCAGCAAATTCGAACAGGTGAGAGAAAGTGAGAGAGAGAGAGATGGTAGAAAGTCAACGCAGCTGATTCACGAGACTGCCTTGACAGGGCCTATGCCAAGCATCCGAAGGGAGGAAAATAAGAAAGAGGGAAGGGAGAATGAAGAAAGGAGAGAGAGGTGAAGGAGGAAGAAAAAGGAGAGTTAGGCCTCGCGGATGACAGATATCCATAGACGGCCTTGACAGACGCAAAAAATCCTTTTGTCTAATCCTCCCTTCGAGTTTATCGGAAACTACTTCGGATCCTGGGTTCACTACCATGTCGGAATCGTTTTAAGCACTCCTAAGGCGGAAGTGGTATAGTGGGAAGTGGCACGCCTACCACACGCGCGGCCGGGGTCAAATCCCGGATCGGCTCCTTCCCAAGAAAACCAAGCCTCCTAGATGGTGAACCGGTAGCACATTCCTCTACGAGATCAAGAACACTGACCTGTACTTCGATTGGTCCCTGCAACTCATCGTTAAAGCCACTTTCGTAATGAAAGTGCCAGTTCGATTCAGAAGTATAATGCGGGCCGCAAACCAAAAAGTGGATTGATTGATGGCGAAGGACGACATCCTTTTATGCTCCACACCTAAGGCTTTGGTAGGGCAAATCCTAGAGGTTTCAGTCTGATTTTTGAGCTCTGTCGAGAGTGAAGACGCTAAAGCTCTTCCTTTCACTGAAAGTTTTCCATATGAATGTAGCTAAATCTTGGAAGACTCAAATCACTAGATATTATGATTGATCATGCGATGATTAAGAGATGGTCGGTCGACCCTGGATAATCTTCTCAGGCCGCCAGATTGTACCCGAAAGGCTGCGTTCCTGCTTTTCGTACACTATGAGCGCTTCGAGAGTGCTGCAACGTTTTGAGCGACTAGGAATGTATAGACACAGATCTAGCTTTGTAAGTGTGCGCCAGCGGTTTCAGCACCTGTCCGCCAAAAATTCAAAATTACACGCGGAATGTTTAAAACTGGATCGACACCTGTACTTTCGTGTCGTTCAAAACGCTCGAAATACTCAAAACTCTGAAGCGATGCATGAACGGAGCCAAAGTTGTGACATGATATGTTGTGATATGTTGTAGATAAAAATACAAGAAACTACAAGAAACCTACCGTAGGAAACCTTCGAACGATTCGATGGGCATTTTGCAATGTAGCAATCAAAAATGAAGGCAGCGCACTATACTGACACAGGGCTATTCACTGATGTCGCACTTTATCAATGCCTTTTCAATTCAAAGCCGATTAGAGGGGTATAACGGAGACCGCTACGAAACATACCCAAAAGACTGACACATGACTGCGTAATTTAAGCCGATTACACCCGCATTTAAAAACTTTTTATATACCTTCTGAAAAGATAATGGTATGCGACGGGGTACATATCACATTTCGCCGTAAAATGGAGATAGAATATAACACATGGATTCGATCAGACTGAAGGGAAAAAGCTCCAAAGGTCAAGAGAAGAGCAAACTCACTTCTTTCTGCCGAAAATCATACTAGTCAGTCTGATTGCGCGTTTGTGTGAACGTCACGAAGCAATGGAAGACACCGGTTTGACTGATTATCCTCTACTGAGATGGAATGTAACGAAACAAGACGATTCTCAGTGTTTCTGTGGCAGAATCGACGATTGTGGAACAAGGACAACCGAAATACAATTGACTGTGCAGTCACACTTCAACGATGTGTAGACAGATGGTGGTGACAAGAAGAGCGTGTTTTATCTAATGACTACTCGCAAGAAGGAAGACATCTCTGAAGCGACCAAAGCACTGAAACCGGAATCAGCGCAAAATCCATCATGTGAGTGATTAATACCGACCTATCGAAAAGCCTATTTGGAAGGCGCACAGACATTGAGCATGTTATACATATGTTCGAATGACGACCCCTGAGAATATGCCGAAGAAATGCCCTGACAGGGTAAACAAAGATGCAGGGAGCTTGGTTGAAACTAGTTTGTAAGTTATGCGCGCAAGTCCTGGTCTTTATAGTGGAACTTATGGAACAGTTAGTAACAAGTAGAACTAGTTACTCAAGAAAGTTGTTGGTTTCAAGTTGTTTCATATCCACTCATCGTCGAGAAACATTCTGAGCGGTGATAGTCTGCTTCGGCCCATTTCGTTAATTCCTTCCAAAATTCACATAACGTTGAAAGGTGCGTAAGTACAACTAAAAATTCAAAACAAAGCCCAGACAACGAATATCTTCTCCAGGATGTGTAAATCAATTCCCATGAAGTGTGAAAACCCTCCCTCAGAAAGGAAATGGTTGACCCAACCTAATCCTTTCTCGTGGGCTCATGTAAAGATCTCTCACATCTCTTCGCTCACCATCTTTTCCTCGCACCTCGAGCAGTAAGAGCGCGTTCAGACTTCGCGATCGCGCGATCCGATCGCGCTACTGAGGGTGAAATTACTGCGGGAGGGGGTTATGTGCGTATATGTTTATTGATCCTGCTCTCTCTCTTTTCCTTCTTTCTTCCTTTGTGTACATAACGCCCTCCTAATTTTAAAGGAACGTTTCGAAATATCTTTGAGTTATTTATTATTTCCTATGTAAAATAGTACTAAATATACAATATGCTAATTATTATACTGAATTTTGCATCTGAGTACGTTCAAGCGGAGTATTGAACATCTTGTTCCAAAAGTAAGACACGCAGAACTTTCAACAGCGGGTGATGTTGTTTCTCTCCCTTCCCCCGATTTTGCCAGTCCTCCAGATATTCACTTTACTTTTGTCACATTGTGTTTGCTTTGTTTGTTCTGCCATCCTCCAGGTCTATACACAACCTTTCCTTTCGACGGTTTCTGCAAATCGTCAGTATTGCGAATATGAACACGGCCTAAAAGACATCAAAAAACTTACTTTTATATCGTTTTTGGAACTGCCTATTGGAGGCAGGATACAGCATCGTGATGTGAGAAATGGTGATATCAGTACGACTCCCTTCCCAGAACTTTGTTGTTGTTGTTTGTTGAGTTGAGTTGAACATGAACGAACATGACCCCCTCCCGTGTAATTTCACCCACAGTAGCGCGATCGCGAAGTCTGAACGCGCTCTAAATGCCGCCCAACACTAAGAAATGGAAAAATGTGACAACTGAAACTAGCTTCGTATTGCTCGGCCAGATATGTTTATTATGATGATACCGAGTTTATAAGGTCCATATTCCGAGTAATTTGTCGTCCTTGAGGACCTGCAACTGCTCCAAATTCTTTATTGACAACCATCTACCTGGTCGGGAGCCTTTTCGTGGTGGGCGAGAACCGCCAGAGGTGAGCTTCTTCACTGGGCTTTACAGAATTCCCGCTATTAGAGCTTACAAAAGGTCTCATCTCTTTGGAGCGCGTACATATTTTGCGAAAGAGTTTTGAGCATCCACCAGCGTTTTGAGCGACTGAGAAGGTATATGAATCGTTAATCACTGAAAACGCTGGCCGACGCTCGGAACGTTGACGCTTGTAACGCTGACGCAAAATATGAACCCACTCTTAGCGACTTTCGTCATTTCCACCTTGACCCGGTTTTATGTCTGAACAGCACCACTAGAACCGTTTTTACTCCAATCTACAACACTGTGGGGTATAAAAAGCACAGCTCCCAATAATCCGATTGAGAAATGAATTTTGACGCGACACGCGACACCAACAGTCCACGATGCCACAACTAATCCATACAACAACGTATCTGCAACTAGATTCCTGCATAGTTAATGAGAATACACGGAAAAGATACATAAAGAGCTTCCATTTTATTTTATAACCCAGAAGTTCAAAAACTAAGATGCACCAGAGCCTCGGACCAGAAAAGAGACCTGAAGACACAAGGCACTATAAATTGGTATGAAGTGGTAGCGGGGGTTCTATAAAGTGCGGAAAATGACGGGAAAAAAAGAGGTGAAACAGTCAAAAACCTGCAAAAAGCTTTTATTTTACTCGAGTCAGAAAACAATTTCGGACGAGTTTTCCGTCGGCATCGTGCCAATACCAACGGTAGATATTGGATACGGCTGCATTTATGTACTCGTACATCCATACATCACCGCAGCTGCTTCGTATTTATCCCTTCGCTTCATAATGTACTTCGCAAATGTGCGATGCGAGCATCACGGACATGGATGGGCGGGCGGGCGCGGCGAGCGTCCTGGTTGGTACGTTGCAGCTTGATAAAGCGTTATAAGGGAACCTTTCTTGGAGAAGGAGTGATGCGGCCTGCTCAGGGGCGCCGAGTTCTGTCCTGCTGGGCATATTAATCCTATACTCCTTGGGGATTTATCGTGCCATTTGTCTTCAAATACTTCAGCCTGAGTTCCAAGAGTGAAGGAAATACCGGCTCAGGGTAAGTCTCAGCGTTACTCATCTGGGATGAAAGGTACACTAAAAGAAAAGTATGAGGTGTCAAAGATAAGAGAATTGACATGCAATAGCATTGGCACTTGTTAAGGCATTCTCCATGTCGACTTTTCAGATGGTAATGATTAGTGAAAAGTATGAAACGAACATAAGATGAAATTAGTTGACTCAAATGTGTTCTTTGGTAAAAAGCGGAACATCCAAAGACTGCGCGCAAAAGGCGCTGTTTATCGACGGGGGGGGCATTCTGCTTTTCATAGATTTGCCAACCCATCTAGGTACCCTTTTTCGAGTTGACACGTTTTAGGATGGTGGCTAGACGATCTTGCTCCAGCTTCACAAGCGTTCACAAGAGTGAGATTTGTAAACCGGAACCAGGGAAGCAATTATAATACAATATATATCCCCCCGTCTATAAACAGCGCCCGCGTAAAATACGAAATACGTACGAGGCCTATCCAGGAGTACACGCGCCCATCTTCCTTTCAGCACCCTACTACACAATAAACGAGATCCATAGAAGCACTGCACCGCACAACGATAACTCCACCTGATTACCTTATAGAAACCAGACTTTCAAAATGATTTGGAAGAGTCTATAACGGAAGTGTGCTAAAAACAAATGTGAAATGATTGTCAACACCAAATTTCAACTTTGGAAACAGGATTTTTTTTTGAACTTCTGTAGAACACTCTGCCATTGCCGCAAAACGATGATTCACCTCAATTTGTTTTGTTCTTTTCCATTTTTGACTGATCGAGCTGTGCCAATGTTGTGACTTTCTCTTTTTTGGGTAACGGCAAAAGCAAGAGTCAGAGAAGGCGAGGTTTTAGCCGAAGTAAGCCTGGAGGGCCCACAACGCCTTTCTTTCCTTTTTGAAGGAGACAAATTATCGCTACATGGCGAAGGCTGATTTCCCGAGGCTTGCAAAGTAATGCGGCGACTTTTCTAGTCTTACTATTCAACGGTCGATGATCAGTAACGGTGGTTTTACAAGGAACCGAAGACCAACTGTACCGTTCACGTCATGCGATCTTGTGATGACTGCTGGACCAGAACGGTTAACGACGGCATGCCAAACAAACGCCAAGACGACTTTCTGTTCGATGGTTACACTTCCTCACAACAGCTCTGCACGGAATGAATGACAGTCTTCGCGTTCCTTGAGCGATGAGCATTCACCGAACTACTCCTGCTCACAACAGGGATAAGTGGGCGTCTGGCGTCTGCTCTAAGAGTTCGATGACTGGGAATCTTACTGATTATCTCAAAATCAAGAGGAAACAATGTGAAAACTTCGAACCAGAGCAAAAGGATGGAAGATGACTTCCAGGAGTAATTCATGGTCTAGGTACAGTCGTGATCCCTCAGACTGGCCATCCGTAATTGCGTACTTCACTGGGACGCGACGGCGGCTGCAGTAGGAGTGGCGATCGATGCTGCATGATCACCTGATTTCAGCGATTAATTTTTCTATTTTGCCTGTTATTCTGCTAACTAGAAGGAAAAGTGAGTTCATATTATTTACTCTAATTTGAGGTTTTATTGTATATTTTGCTTTCAGTCGCTATTTGACTGCAGTGACGGTGTTTTTACCCACTTTTTGATTTTGTTTTTTTTGTACTAATGAGGACACATAACGACACTGCCATGGAGAACAGTCCAACATTCAAAGCACAAACAAAAAAACCATAAACAAAATCAAAAAGTGGGTAAAAACACCGTCACTGCAGTCAAATAGCGACTGAAAGCAAAATATACAATAAAACCTCAAATTAGAGTAAATAATATGAACTCACTTTTCCTTCTAGTTAGCAGAATAACAGGCAAAATAGAAAAATTAATCGCTGAAATCAGGTGATCATGCAGCATCGATCGCCACTCCTACTGCAGCCGCCGTCGCGTCCCAGTGAAGTACGCAATTACGGATGGCCAGTCTGAGGGATCACGACTGTACTTCATCACAGAACATCACCAACATCATCACATTTGCTTGTGAAGAAGGAAAACTACCTGGTATAGATATACACAATCTAGCGAAAGCATGTTAATAACTTGCAGGTGGAGTGGGCGTGATTACGCACCTAATTATATATGGCAGTGTCTGGGTTTTTGGTGGGATGCTGCCCTCCAAAGTCAATCGTTATCACGTCCATGTCCAGCTCAAGACAGTATGACAGCTGTCTCAAATGAAAGCATCCCGCAAGACCGTGTCCTACGTCATGGTCCAATGGAGTACTAAAAGTCACGTTTGGCGCAGTTCGGCGACGGGGAGGGCGGCATTTTGCTCTGTTGCCACTTCCCACCGACGTGTCGAGTCATCGCGTAAGCCTCACGAGAATTGACAGGTTTTATCGTGTTGGCTGGGCGCTTGCACCATATACGCAGAGTTCACAGGCTTCACAAGAGACCTGTAAACCAGAACTACTGAAGCTGCGAAAGTGCAAAATGCCCCCCCCTCCCTCCCGCCCTTAGTCGCCGAACACCGTCGCCACTAGTGATAGATTGCAGCTAGATTACTGCATTTCCCATTTTGTCGCGAACGATGATACCCTTCCAGAATTACGGCAAACCGGGGGTTCCATTGCGACGCTTCATAATTCGAAGCGATTCTTGAAGTTTCTGAAATACAGGACCTTAGATTTATTGTTAACCGCAATCTCAGCTTCGACTCCCATTGCCTTAAAATTGCTGCTAAAGCGGAGCAAAGACTATTTCTGTTGCTGAAGGCGCTTAGCAGTAAAAATCCCTCCGTTTTGATCAAGATTCACTGTGGATTCCCTTTCTAAAAGTAGATTAAAGAACGACCTAGTCACCGTTTTCAAAATCGTCCATGGGTCAATGGCGTTTGCAGCCAATAAGCTATTTTCTTTTTCTGTTTCATCTACTAGAGGTGAGCCTAGCAAAATTTGCCTCAACATCGCCAGGTCTTCGCTTCGTAGCCACTTCTTCACTCAGCGTGCTGGTTCTGAGTACTCTAAGTTATGCAAGAGCATTCGTTTGCCTCTAAAGCTCTCCCGCTTCAAACAAGAAATCTCGCGTTTCCTCAAGAAGTTCAGCTAGTTGTGCTTATTCTTTATTGTTATTTTTTGTTATTCGAAGTTTTATCTGCTTTTCCCTTTATTGCTATTATTTCTACTTTTTCTGAACATTGAAATGATATCTGATTTGCTATGCTGTTTAGATGTTTCATGTTGGTTTAACATGCTCCCAGCGGGCATGTAATAAATAAAATTTTTCTCTCTCTTCGACCTTGATCCGATCGTTTTCACTGCTTTAGTTAGCGACAACTATCAGAAAAAGGATCAGCAGGGTTACAGTATAATGCAGCCAATGATAAATCTCTGACACAGGCAGAAGCGCAGATTCTGTTAAACAAAAGCGAAGGAGGGTAGGGGTTAGTTGGCGGAACGAAAGCAAGGAGAATAAATGCTTGGGCATTATATTCGTCGCGAATATCAATTAATCCATAGCAGCGATATTCCAGAGACAAGCGAATACAGCACATCGGCAGCAATATAGCATGAATTCAGAACAAACGCAGACCCCAAACACCACCAGCCTTAATCATAAGAACGTAGAGAAAGGTCGAAGCGTATCAGTCCCTGTATCTTCTGGGAATTAGGCACACTCAAATTCGCTGCGGACGGTTGGGCGTGTCAGGCAGTATGAGTGTGTCACCCGTCAAAGCCGTTCTCTGCCTTCTTGTTGAAGCGCGCATGCGACAAAAAGTGGTAGAAAACGAGTAATACGAACGATGTGATACAGTCATATCATTTGCTCGATCTAAACTGGTGGAGAACGGGTTTGGCACCGCGCCAAACTCATCCCGCCTGACACGCCCAACCGTCCGCAGCGAACTACCCTAGTCAGAAATTATGAGATGCTAGAAAATCAACGGTATACCGAAGAAAGATCAACATAGCACAGTGTGTCCGTAAATGAACTGATTTAAAGGAACAACGCACATCCAAAAATGCTGATTTGTGCGCCTCAAATACTATTGAAAAGATGGTATTCAACACAGAAGTGAAAAAACACCAACAGTTTCGAACACATTGTAGCGCATCCTCACGTGCATAGTAAATAAATAAAACCCGTCCCATGTGCCTCATGTATAACCCCCCCCCCCGCTGAACACCGGACACGTGCATAAGAAGAAAAGGGCGTGAGTGGACGAGTGCTCACTCATGTGCGCCGGCTCTTTCCCTTTGTCACCTAATCTCGCCACTCGAAATGGAGAGAGAGGTTATAATGGAACAATACACCACCAACAAGCCTTCAAAATAAAAGTTGGGCGTTGCTGTGGCATGTAAGGTGGGAACGTGGCATCGTCGCGATTTAATAGCACTTTCCTCAGGGTTTTCTTAAGCTGGGAAAGTGATAGATTCTCTACACTTTCAGACAGTTCAGACAGGACTATAACATTCAAAGAGAGAACCTGAAAACGGAATTATTGGAAGATATGCAGTATCTATTCGAAATTGGAAAATAAAAGTGATTCAGTGGAAACCCATAAATAGAGGAAATACCACAAAAGCCAGCACAATTAAAAAAAAATCACCCGAGAACAAATCTCCTGAGAAGTAGTTACCAAGTAAATTTTAAAAAGATCAAATGGATTGCAAACCACCGTCAGCCACGCCAAAAGCCATTTTCAAACAACTTCATAGAGAATATTCCGATAATCAACAAATAGAACTCTCGTGATAACAAAATCAACAACGTAGGTACAATCCAAAAAGAGAAGTGCTCCTATAACGATTAGATGCGAAATACCGGGTGATAAAAAGTCCTGTCAGTCTGATATGAAAGAAGGGAACGCATCCAATCTCACTTATGAGTATATTACATTCCGATACTGAGCAAGCATTAGCAAAGAAAAGGAGAAGTGACGAATTAGAATAGGTCTACATGCATGTAGACTGAAAGAGCATTCGACATTCCACACCCTGTGCTTCATTATGAACTTGTTGGGGCTTTATCACGATTAGGATTATATTGATTCCGATCGTGTGCGCTTTCGTCTGACTCATCATCGGAAACATCGCCTTCTTCACCATCAGTTGAATGTTCCTCGCTACTTTCGTATTCATCGCTATCACTGAAATATCAGTATTTATGGATTATATCAGTTACTAAGTACATGGGGTGAACAATTTCAGATTAGAAGCTGAATTTAATGACGATTACTAAAAGTCCGATTTATGATCAGAGTTTAAACAAAAATCACCTTGGTGGTAGCATATCGTCATCAATCATGGTGTCTCCTTTTCCTCCTCGCTTAGCATCTCTCGTCATCATACGAGCCTGCTCTTCGAATCTAGCAGGCCATCTGAAACAGCGAAGGGAAATAATGGAAACCGGTTTGCAAGAAGCCGAGAGAGATAGGCGAAATCCCAACAGAAGTTCAAACTGGAGGGACGTTCCAGGATCTGAAATTTTCTTAAACTCGAGAAGCAATCAAAGGGGAGGGATATGACTGCCTGAACAAATTTGTTTTCTAACAATCTTCGCAGTCCTATCAGTTCGTTCACGAAAACGATTGGGTGAAAGGTAGAAACGATCGAACAGCGCGCTGCCCTAAATAATTGATCGCCATCAAAAAGGGACAACGCCTCGAAGAATTCAGACGGGAGGAAGTGTATTACTATTGTTAGTAAACGCTCAATAATCGGGTTGACGTTCGGGCAAAATAAGGCCGTAACAGCTGACAACTGTTTGTTTTGTCATGAAAAACAGACCAAACGAAGAGTTTAGCGATGAACAGATGGAGTTCTAAAGCTTGGTCATTTCTTTTGCATTTCATTGAATGTGCGAGAATGTTGTGCAAACTTCCAATAATTTCTTTCTCATCAACTATTCGACCATACGTGCTGCACAGTTCAGCACTTCCAAAATATCACAAGAGTGCTGAATGATGGGCAAAAGAGTGGACGGGAATACCAGCCAGATTCGAAACTTCACCTCATGCTTTTCATGCGAATGGGTATCCACTGCTCGCCGAGACCGCTTTCAACCCTCCTAGCTTGACGGCGTTAATTAGCCATTGTCTCATTCAACTTTCACTCGAAATCGTTGTCGCTCATAAATTCCTTGTGGTCCACCCAATGACTTTCGGCCAGCCGCTGTGCAGGCCAGAATTTTTTTCCAGAGTGTTTGGAACTAAATCATCCCCGGAGCGTAGGAGCTTAGCTGGCGTGGTCTGGGATTGGATTCCCTGACTGCTCGTATGGTAAGCCAGCCGTGTACCTCTACACCAATTCCCCCTCACATCGAAGAAATAATTGAACAAAACCAACTTGTTCATAGATCTTATGTACAGTATGTTCTCTTCGTCCAACACGTGTTCAATTTCCGCTTTTACCTGAAATAAACAAACGTGATGGATCGTTTTTTCATGAGTAAAGGGAAACTTGTAGAAGTACCTTGTCACCCTCTTCAATTGGTCGCAAAACAACGAACTGCCCCCGTCGGATCCATATGGCTTTCCTGAACTTGGATGGCATACTTGCAACATATGTTTCACCATTCTCATCTTCAATCTGTAAAAGCGACTTTGTACGGTCGAAAATTGAATGGTGCGTAGTTTAAGCAAGAAAAGGGAAAGTTTGAGGCTTTCAGAAAGTTTGACTGGTAGGCGAAATCGAAAAACAGTTATAATCCAGGAAAAATTCTTACCTCATGCAAATTGTTGCCTCTGGTGTTTTTTACTTGTGCAATGATATCCCCTTCTACTGGCGTGTAATACTCGGACTCTACCTGCAAAGAATGTCTATCAATTCTACAAACTGTAGATGTCGATTGATTCACCCTCAGTTCAGTCTGGCAGCTGCGAATGATGGATCGTCTCCGATCAGTCTTTTTCCCTTTTCTTTCGGCAAGCCACAGGACTGCTTCGTACGCTCGTATCAGTCGTTTTCACCAGTTTTTGTCGCTTACCCGCCTCAACAACTGGTGGGGAATGGATTTGGTGGCGTGCCAAACGCAGCCGAGCGGACACGCCCTATCATCCGCAACGAATGCACACTGTACATGGCTTGATTTCATTCATATTGTCTCAGTCGTTTATAGGGGGCGCCGACCGACGGCTTAATTCTTGCGAATTTCCTCTCGTGGAGATACACTACACGTCGAAGTCGCACACTGGGATGCTGAGCGTTTTTTAAGAATTCATCCTGCTATTGGCCCATAAAATAAAGAGCACATTCTCATGAGACCATATAGTAGATGGGAGTCCGAATAACAGGAAAAACGAGTAAGCAGAATCAGAAGAAGCAGCTCATTCATGAGGACGATTCTGCTGAACAAAACTTCTCAAAACTTCTCTTTGAACGTGATTGATACTTTTAACAGTTCTCATCCGTTCTGTGGTGGACTGCGCTGTAACCACGGCGCAGTCAACCGCCTGGTGCCAGGAACTGACGAAACAGTGCACTATTATCAGAATAGGACTTCTGACGATTACTGTAAAACAACTCTGTTAAACTGGATGCGTACACAGGCTCGTATCCGAGTGCTGTGAGGGGCGAAGATGAGATACCAACTCACTTCTACTTCTAAACAGACGTCAGTGAAGAAAAACGTTCGCGTATTTCGAAGCACAAGCTCACCGAAGACAATCTGTCATTCGTAGAGCTCACAACCACGAACTTGACTCGCATTTAGAAGATGAGTCGCACCAACGGAAAGCAAAGATAAATCTGACATCTCTACCTTATTTGTGATGTATCGTCGTTTCGTCGAAACAGACATGATAATTCAGAACGCTGTCGCGATTCTCTCGAAAGAAACGAAACTGAATCTGAAACGAGGTGACATGAATGCTTCACAAAGCCTATGCTCAGCGATCTTTCTGATATGCCTGTGTGAGGGGCAACTTCAAGCTCAGCAAGGACTATTCAAACTACTCAGAATATCCGGAGACGAGGAATACGGTCGAGAGAACAACAACAGCTATTTGCCGGAATAATTTTTTATACCGTAGGCCAAGCGTCAAATCGGCCGTATTAGTGCAACGCACAGACGGCACAACTGAGGCGACGGCCAACGGCCTGCGTTTCAGTTTAGATAACGTTGGAGGTCTACACGTACAGCTTTCTCTTTCTTACTTCTTTCACACCCACTTTTTTTTGTCTAGTACCACGTAGCCGCATTACTGAAAGCTTTTGTAGGTAGTGTTACATTTAACATTACTCATTCCTTTGTCAACGTCAGATTTTTTTCGGTGGGAACTAGCGACAAGTAACGTTGCCGCTTACCAATAGCACAAAAAAGCCATTACATTCCAGGATCTCCATGCCATTGAAACGGATTACGTTTAGTGGGAGACTAGTTCCGCCTAACGCTAAGGATGGTGAAGATGTCCGAAAAATAGTTGTACGTGGTTTAATATGCATGGGCCTTGATATTGCAATCACTCTAGCGATTTCAATTATTCTATTCTACATGTTTGTTGGGTGAGTGTATATTACAACTTGACATATTTTTGGATTTCTTTTTATGTTGTTCACACGATATGAGTCATGTTTAGGTACGCAATATCACCGTATGAGCGTCCAATTCCATGCAGTGATGATTCTATTAATCGACCATTCTATAATAACACTGTTCGAATGAAACAGCTTTTGGTTATTTCTCTGGGAACACCATTCTTTATCATATGCTTCGTTGAGGCTATGATTTTCCGTGCCTCAGTGGTAAGAAGCTTGATTTTGCATTCAGGAACACTACCACTTTGACATGGTTATCACCACGCACAAAATGCTTTATTTAAGAATGCGCCTGGGTTAGTGTCAGGGATATCTACGAAGATGACTCTCGTGCTGATATATGGCTCTTTATATAGATGTCTTGTAATCTAGAGTTCAATCGATTGCCCGTATCATGCCTTCTGGAGATCCCACCAAAATCTGCTAAAATAGTACCAACACTCGTTCAGAGGGGCGTTCATACTTCGCGAGTTGGTCGCTCCGAATGCGCACTGTTGGCACCGGCCGCTAGCTTAGCACGATCGAAGCGACCAGATCCCGAAGTATGGAAGTGCTTTTATATGCTCATCCCGTTTACCGACAAACAATGTGCTTTCCAGTGTCTTTAAAAGGGAGAAGCGTCTATGGTATGTTGTTACTGCATACCCCCTTGGATAGCATTTACGCTGCGTTCATACCGTGCGGCGGCGTCGTCAACGTCGACGTAACCGACGAGAGCGACGTAACGGGCGACAGAAGATTAGATACGTATCGACTGACGTCGAAAACGTCGGTTATGTCGGTTACGCAGCTTTCGTCGGTTACGTCGCTTACGTCGGTTTTGTCCGTTACGTCGGATACGTATATAATCTTCGCGAACTAGTCGTCGAAAACGTTGGTGACGTTGACCACTACGTCGCACGGTATGAACGCAGCCGTAGTTATGGCGATGACCCTATTCCCGTTTTCCCTGAGGAGTTACTGGGCGACTTCTAGGAGTCAAAGAACCGTGTCATCCTGGTGTCGGTGTAGCACGCCTGTATATATCCCATTAGTACCATTATGCCCTCTCTCTCATCATCATACACGATAGCTTATGTGTTAATCAAAGCGTAAATGGGTGAGGAGATGTTTTTCGCTTCAACAGCGATGGCTAGAACAAAGGGAATCACCGAAAAATCAGGAAGCGAAGTTCTAGTGTATTACTAAGTGTATTACTTGTCACAGGAACAACGCGAAGAGACTTTTGTTAGACTGTGCTCGTTGCTATCACTCAAATTCAGTGATGTAACCTATTTCGCAATGTTTGTTTCGCTTTGGCAGCTTTAATTCTTGCTATTTCTTATCTTATCAAAGTTATTAGTGAGCTTTTCTTGACAAACGATTGGTCGTGAAGTGCTTGCTATGGGGGTAGTCATCTGAGCCGAGTTCCCTGCTGCTCTTAGCCGCGGTGTCGACGCAACCTTGGGCTAAGGAATTGGTCTACATCGTTTTGAGAGAGGGTTGTTACTCTAATCACCGTTGAATCTGCCTTCGATTTCGCACCGTATTGGCATTTTTAGGTCGTCTTTTCCTTTATTCCACTATTCTATGGGGGTTGAAGGGAAAGCAGAAGTAGTAGGAGTCAATGGCACATGTACAATTCTTGACCAAGGC
The DNA here is from genome assembly GCA_036418165.1 of Cooperia oncophora. Classification (NCBI taxonomy): domain Eukaryota; kingdom Metazoa; phylum Nematoda; class Chromadorea; order Rhabditida; family Trichostrongylidae; genus Cooperia; species Cooperia oncophora. The sequence goes on along the minus strand of MU912138.1, from coordinate 25,113 downwards.
GCCTTGGATTGAACGATCTCCCTGATTTTCTTGTATTGATAGTTGAGGACTCGTGCAATAACCTTTATTGGTAAGCTTTCGCTGTTTTAACAGCTTCGTCAGACCTTAAAAACAGTGAAACAAGCATACTTGCATTACAACACTTGATAAGGGTTGACTTATACAAATAGTAACTAAGCAAATAGTAACTAACCAGGTTGACCAGGTTAACATCGAATTGTTATATTCTGCAACACAATATATGCAACTACTACATAGGCAGTGCGGTTGGGGTAACGTCCATCTTCTGTGGTGTGCTTTACTAGTAGTTGCATACAGTGTGTTGCAGAATATACAATTTGGTGTAAACCTGGCCAACCTGGTTAGTTATTATTTGTATAACTCAACCCTTATTAAGTGTTGTAATGCAAGTGTGCTTGTTTCTGTTTTTAAGATCTGACGAAGCTGCTGAAACAGCGAAAGCTTACCAGAAAAGTTATTGCACGAGTCCTCAACTATCAATACAAGAAGATCATTCAACAAAATGAGGCTCAGGGATAGTTCGATAATATCAGATCTCCCTGTTATTATGCCATGTTATTTTTTTGTTTTTTTACGCTGCATAAGGCAAAGTTAGGGAATAGAACAAACAAAGAACATCGTTGCCGCGAAATCGCTACGACAGCAAGCCGCTGAGCACGTGAAACCGTGGTACTGGGCCAGCGGTATATAACGGTCCAAGCAAGTTGTACTCGCAAAGGCGTTGCCAGGGTAAGCGTGACCGAAAAGAAGAATTTATGTGTTTGTGACGATCTTATCTGACACTGTCAGCAGATGGAGTCGGTACACATCAGCGACTGCAGACTTGGCAAAAATTTTTTGGAGGGTTTTCCGTCAAATAATCTAGGAGTCCACTTGCATATGGAGATGAGGTGGGAAGCTCATTCCCTTTATATCTTGGCATCCCGAATGTTTTCTAGTCCTTGAAGACCGTTACATTCCTCCTATTTAGTTCTAGAATTGGTACTGTAGTCGCTTATTATAGCAATGATCACTTATTGTTAGCGAGAGCATTTATAGTTACTCATTGATTAGAAATGAATGAGGCCATTACGCGTTTACTCTGTTGAGTTTAGCCCAGCAGGAAAGAGTTGAAGGGCACAGAAAAAGATCTTGTACTCCACCGATATGAGAGTTGAATTGTCCAACCGTTGACGAAGGCTGAAACATTGTGTTCACAGGTTCTCCTAACTTAAACATAAGCTCAGTAGAGATCGCTCCTCTTCACAAGAGTAACGCGCGTCAGTTCTGATGTCCAGGGCTGAAACTAGGTGAGCGGAGGGCACAACGGCACAATCCCCTCTCCAACTAAGCCAACAGCCCCAACCGCTCTTCATGATAGGACGATAGCTGAATAGTTTCCATGATGTATAGGTAAAATCTGTCTAATTGAATGCTTTCAGGGAACGAACAAGTTGGCCAACTACTTCTCGTTTACAACGCTGCTGTATTTGAAATATCTCATTTCATTCGCTGTTTGCACATTCATGATGGAATTTTTAAAGTGTACTATCGGCCGTCTTCGTCCCCACTTTCTTGCTGTTTGCCAGCCTGATTGGGCTCGCATGGATTGCACAGACAAGGAGTATATTCCTGGTACGAAGTTTCAATCATTGTTTAAATTAAACTTTTTGCTTGACGACTACTGGTTATTTCACATCTAAATTGAAAGGGAGGGGGGAGGGGGGGGGGGATAAATCGTATCTTGGAAGGTTAAGGTTTGAACATGTTGGTAGTTCTTGGTGTGCCTGGTTGTATACATAAATTCTACTTCGGAGGAGTCTGAACACAAATTTGAGCAGCTTTCTCTGTAAATTTGTGAGAACCTCTGGGAAGGGTTGTAGCTGATGGTACCAGGATACCTGTCAACCGCGGAGCCTTCCTCTCCCTTCCTTTTTCCTTCCTTTTTACATTCTCCTTCCTTATTTTCATTCCTTTAAATGCTTCAACAGAAGACGCGATGAGAAACACCTCTGGACCCTCAACGCGAGAGACTTCCGGGTGACAGATGTCTTGTAACCGTTGGTTCCGAGCACTGTTCGGCGCACTTCTTCGTATCTGTGATACGAACAGGGTTGCCGATTAGTAAAATGTTTGGTGATATCATTCCTCTTTGATAATGACTTGAAAACGGAAAACTTCAGTCTCTGAAACGTTCTGTATGAATCCTGACACGCGGCGAATTCGCACGGCAAGAACATCGTTTCCATCAGGACACACTGCAGCTGCCTTCCATGTTTGCGTAATAACTTCGTATTTATTTGTGCAGGTAAAAGTTTTTTCAAAAAGTGAATTTTGAAATCAGTTTTAGGAACTGACTGTATATCAGAAAAGTATTGTGGTTGAACATTTCCAGGTTAGCGAGAATAACCGATATCCCATCACTGTACAAGACTAGGAATGTATTGTTAGTGATCTTCACTGTATGGACAGGTTTCACTGCTATAACTCGAGTCACTGATTACTGGCACTATCCAAGCGACGTGCTCGGTAAGTTTTGTTTCATCATTTTATTTTTTAAGAAGTTAACTTTTTGTTAATTTTGCAGCAGAGTTGAGCTTTACAGATCCCTAGTTAAGAGAAGGAAGCATTATTTTGGTTAAACTTGACACATCCTGTACATGGGGACAAAACATCTAGGGAGTGATAAGGTAATCGGTCAGGGTACAGAATTGTTGTGTGAAAGACATAGGGGGGGAGGTCGCATGTGCTCGCGTGTGCCTTTAAGAGGAATTTGCTGCGTTGCGAAAAAATTTTCCTGTTCCCGCTTGTACTTTTTGTATGATTTTGCCTATTTCATGTGTATTATATAACCCCTTCCCTCCCGCTCGACGCATAATCCCTAAGTTTGGTAGGGAGGAAGGTTGGGGAAGGGGGTCGTACCACGAGACCCTCTTTTAGGTGGATGAGGGGGGAGTCGTACCAAGAACCTCTCGAGAGAGGAAGAGGGTCATCCTGACACCACCATTCCACACGTCACGATGCTGTATCCTGAAACCGATGTCTCAAAATTGCAGTGACTTTTAATGAGAATCAGATAAATGTAGGTTCAAGGTAGGTAGCCAGATTCATTTTATTGATGATTCTTTTTTTTCTTTTTTTTCTTCGTCTTCACAATAACATTCCTTCATATGCTCTTTTTCCGACTGTCAAGCTATTTTCGTTTTTCGTATTTATTTGACGTTCATTTTTTACTATCATGTAGGTCAAGGTTATGCAACAAAGCAAATCGACCCATGAGTAATTTTAGCATTCCCATCCAAACATTGGAATTGTGGAAGTATTTCATTCTATATTTTATGTAAATTTCACAGTAATATGGTCGCATTAAGGTGGAGTTCTACTCGCAGCATCTTGTATATTGCCGGTGTTCGGATGGAGGTGGAGGACTCATAAAGATGTCTACGAGTCTCGTCAACTCGAAAAACAACGCCCTCATTTTGAATAATATCGTAGAAGCACTTCGTCGTTCTACTTTGGTTAATTTGTTTATTTCACATGCCATCATTTAGTGGTTCGCACTTGTTTTATGCCTTTCCCTTCTGAACTGTGATATTTTACTCCCATTTCATCGTCACCTGTTACGTAAGTGTTGTGTCGCGCGTTGAACTGTTGAATAATTTATTAGTGATATTCTTGTTCAAACGAATCCTGTGATGAATTCTTTCAATAACGTCTCTGTTTTTATGTTGCTGTTGAAGAGATTCTTTGAGTTTTTTTTTATGAAGCAGCTCCCTTAGGCGATTCTTAGGGAAGTGAAAGTACCACTGCATACCAGATTTCGAATAAAGGTTCGGTCACGCTTTAGCTGGTTTTTTTTGGATAGAGTAAGGAATGGCTAAAACCTATTTGAGATCTTCATGCCAATATTATAGCTTGAAAAATAGGAATTGAAATCCTCAAAATGTTAGGTTTGCTTATGCCTAGTTTTTCTCAAGGTTATGTGTTTGTCTTGCTTTGGAGCGGTATTTTTCGTTTTTTTTTTCAGATCGAAATGCCTGAGGAGGAGTTACATTTGAAAGAGGCATGCAAGCTGTTTCGAAGCTTTGATCAGTCGAGTCAAAAAGAAGGAAGAATTCATCGACTGGATTCACACCACTTATTGTGAGGGAGAAGAGTGCGCTAAGCCAATGTTCGTAATTGACAGCATAAGCAAACTTCGCGAGATATCGGACCACATCAGGGCCAAGGTAATGGTTTTTGTGCGATTTGCGCACGTTTTTCAAAAGTTGTTCAATGTGCGGGTGATGGGGTGTGTCAAGGGTGACTGCTTGACGCAATGCCACCCTTTTTTATTTATTTTTTCGGCATGGACTTTATCATGTCGTTCGCATCAGTCTTTCTCTACCAGCTTTTGTTGCTTCCTTTCAACATCTAGTGGAGAAGCAGGCGGCCCGTCATACCAAGCCTCACCGGCATAGGTACGGAGATAGACACACATTGAGCCAGGCTGTATCTGTACGACTGCATTCAGGGTACGTCCTTCATCTGGGGAATAGTTTTGTCTAATACGACCACGTCAAGATTTCCTCTGTAGTACGGCAACACGTCCTGTCTGTATGAGAACCCAGAACGTACGACATGCTCTGACTGCTTTATTCTAAGCATTCGCAGTCGCGCGTATAGAGGGGAGGGGGGGGGGGGTAATAGCAAAAAGACGCTTTTACCTTGACTTTCCAGGAGTTATGAGTTACACTTTATTGAATTCTGATCGGACCTTTTTACCTCCGCCACAGCCTTCTGGACCAGCGCCATCGAGAGATTCTGCCACGCAACATGGTGCGGTGCCTGAGTTCAGCGAGATTGTCGATTTCTTCGCCACTGCAAACCACCCTACTCCCCCGAACCAAGTAATGGGGGAGGGGTATTTAGATATTTCATCTTTCCCAGGTACAAGAAGGTACGGGCGACGACATGTGGGGAGGATATTCTTCTCGAGTTGCTCGATGTAACCGCCAGCGCTCACCTTCAGTCCGGGGTCCACGAAGAAAATATCGGTCTTTCCATTCCAGGTACGTCCGGTCCATACCATCAACCCGCGCCTTGGTGAAGATGATGTCCTAGACCGTAGCGACGTTGTCGGAGCTGCTCGATGTTGGAGGTCTTCCAGATCGAGAGTACTGGTCTCCAGGTAGCTATCCATGGGTGACTCCATACTAGAAGTTTCGCAGCTGTTTGGAGGTGACATGAATTCCAAAGGTCTTCTCCAGTCAGGCTGCGACTGGAGATGACTTCATATTTTGGTGTACATGAAGGTGATGGGCGACAGCCAGCACCTGCTTAGGCATGTTAACACTCTGCTACCCTAACGAAACGGCGGTTGGGCGAAAAGCAAAAAATAGTCATCGATCGGAGAATCGCCAACCGCTAGTTTCGCCGAACCGCCGCGGTTCGGCGGTTGGGCGAAAAGCAATAGATGTGTATCGATTTCGCTGGCGAAAAACGCCACGGCGATCGAGCTAGCGTTTCGTCGAAGGCGAAAAACGTCGCGGTTTGGCGAAACGCCCGTCGATTCGTATCAAAACCCTTTCGCCCAACCGCCAGTCGATACGTATCGAAAGCTTTTCGCCGAACCGCCGCGTTCCAGAGAAACGCTGGACCGCAGACTGTGAACAATGCCTTATCGAGGAACATCTTGGGTATCTTCCGCCCTGGTACTCGTATCCACGTCCTCTGTCTGGGCTGCGAAAACTTTGCTGATATGTGACTCGGTCGAAATGTCTTTTTTATTGCCCCTCCCCTTATACAATAGCGAAGCATAGCACGTGAATATAAGTCGCGATTAGAGTAGAAACCATCCTGCGTGAGCATTGAGTAGGCCCGCAACTGGATCTAGTTTGTCCCCTCCCCCTCGTAACGCGAAGGTTTGTGCTAAGCACGCCAGGAGCTCGTCACTTAGCTCTGGCCACGCCTTTTTTATATGGCACCACTTACTATATCCACATGTCTACCTTCATCGGTTGTATGGCTTTGTGCTGTGTCTTCTGTGCACCTAGCTTCTTCGCGCCGCTAGCCTTCGCTGTCGCATCTCTTGCTAAAATGTGAGATTAGCCACACTAAAGATATGTCCGCGTTTAAAAAATGGTCAAAAAAGCTAGGAAAACCAGCCCAAAATGCCTTATATAGTACTCTATGGGACAAGAGTGGGCGTGGGTGGACGAGTTTCCTTTTCTTGGTGTCAGCTCTTTCTCCTTATCACCTCACTCTCACCATGCTAAATGGAGAGAGCTAGTAGTGGATTAAGTGAAGACTTTAGTAACGGATGTTAGGCCTTGTTGTTGCCGTGGGCGCAGCCGTGGCCTCGTCGCTGTGGGTCACGCGAAAGTAGTATATCCTCCATGCTTGCGGACAGGACCAAAGAAGGCGTCTGCGCGTCAAATCAACGCGTTGTGTGCTTTTGACCACATGTGACAAGAGTCTTTTTATTCCTAGATGAGCTGTGGATGACGCGAAAAAAACTCTCGCCAAGGATGCTTATTTCTAGGTGCCCGATGGTTCCGTCCAAACAGAGAAGATAGTATGGCCTAGCAAAGGGCATGACGCCGATTGTGGAGAGAAAAACACGGTACGAAATAAATGATTTCGTTGATAACATATACTGTCACTGTTGCTAGTCGCCCACCTAGTCATTAATTAGTAGCATGTCAGGTTCACGTTGACTGTTTTCTCTATGATGATCACGCGTTGCAGGAAATGATGAATGCTGGTAAGATACAACGGTATGAGAACATTTAGTATGAAGCGGTCGTGTTTAGGAAATAGTAGATGGTTCGTATTTTGTATTCCAGGAAGTTTTGTGTCGACTGTGGCTCAAGAAATGTCAAAGATTTGAACTTTATTAGTCACAGCCTAGCACACTGTCAGGTGGTTACTTTGTGATATTGAAGGGTTTTGATAGAGTAGGTGGAACTGTTTCTCATACATTTGTGTTAGAATGGTGCGATTTCCGCCTAAAGACGCATGGTACGATCACACATAGTCTCCACAGAGGTAAGAGTGCGTCATTTAAAAGCACATGGTACGATCACACATAGTTTGGGTGTGCGTGACTATCAGCCCCCAGCTGTCGAAGCGTAGCGGTTTCCCCGTCCTAACATGCGCAGGAATGGAGATACAGGACCGTGAAACACGCTAATTTATCCACAGTTCGCCTCAAATGCAACCTGCGGTGCAGACTCATGTTCATGCTAACAGCGTCCGCGCGGCGCGTGTCGCGCGCGGCTCTCGTGGCTTTCCTGCCGAGAGAGCCGCGTCCTGTAATTGCGCTTTAGAATACAAGTAGAACGCAGTTCCCTGACGCGAAACTAAGGGAGTGGGACGCTTAGGCCGTTTTTATTTTCATGTTTTGTGGGAATGCGCGGCCTCCGAGGGATGTTGCAGAAGCAGCACAGTTGCTCTTGAGTTCTAGCCCTCGTCATCATCTTCGGTTCTTATTTTGCAGCACCTAAAATGTTATCCGCATCAGGAAATTGCGTTTTACTTGTATTCCAAAGCGCAACAGGACTTGGCAAAGTGCCAAGAGAGCCGCACGCGACCCGCGCGCAAACGACGGCTGTTAGCATGAACGGGAGTTTGCGCCGCAAAAGGCATTGGGCGGAGCATGGAGGAATTAGCGTGTTTCACGGTCCTGTATCTCCATTCCTGCGCATGTTAGGACGGGGAAACCGCTACGCTTCGACAGCTGGGGGCTGTTAGTCACGCACACCCAAACTATGTGTGATCGTACCATGTGTTTTTAAAGACTGATGCACTCTTACTCTTACCTCTGTGGAGACGGTCAAGACAATCATTACTCTGCCGCTTTGTCGCTCGCAGCGATAGCAGTGGCTTTCCTGTAATTTGCATGAGCCTGTCGATTGAAGCACCAGATTTTGTGTGAACCACGAAATCGTTTTATGGCTTTTTTAGTTACACATTGTTTGTTGTCGCCGTCTGTGGCTTGAAACCATCGCTATTTCAGTGCGACGTTGTGCGCGGCGTCCCACAGCGTAGCAAATTACGATCGTCTCGTCACATAAGTCCCTCTATGGATCCTGATCCATGCTACGTATGGGGAGGATGAGTCCGCGGCTGTAGTATCGTATCACTTTCTCCGGTCAAAGTTGCATGGAAACGGGACTGGAGGGAGTACCTCGGTGCCGACTTCATATTCTGTCTCCTGCTGCCTCACGGCCTGCCATGCGCCTAGCCTTAGCGATTCGCGCTAAATGTCTGCGCCCTCTACTTGCTGGTTGTTCTCTACCGCAGAGTACGCGTTCCAGTGCGGGACCTTGGCATCGACGCAAGTGATGCCCTTTGAAAATAGCGCTGGCGGAATATAGACACGCCACTTAGGTATCACTACCTGCAGTCGCGTTCCCGTGCACTTTTGAGGAGAGAAAGTTACACGCTACCGCAGCTGCTGCTCTAAGTTGATTTCCATTCTGAACTAAGGCACATTATGGTGTTTTGAAAGAGGCTGCTCTCATCAGATGATAGAAACGCCAAAATGGGACCTCTCGAGTCCTACATATATTTGTTATCTTTCTGTTTTTCTGTGCAAATTCGGGAAGTAATACCAGTTCATTTTGTTAGTCCATCCACACTTATCTGATATAACAGTTCAGGAGATGGTGGGTCTGGAGTTATAAGACGAAATATATTTTCAGCTAGAATTCATTTTTACCCAGCTTGTACCGCTGAAATCACAACCAGAAGGTTTCCACGTGTTAGATATTGGTTCTCGCCTCGGAGCAGTCATATATGCGGCATCCTTATATGGGTTAGTTTCGCTACTATGCTACAGAATGATTGCTTTCTTGTATCTGTGTGATGGGTGAGTTCAGTGGTGCTCTTTATTCAGTTGCGGAAAGATATCAGTAACCGGCGTAGAACAAAACGAGGAGTTTGTTAAGCTTCAAAAAGAAGTGATTCGCAACTTCAATCTCCAGGTGCTATTACAATTATAGATTTATCTTACAAAATTGTTGATGGAGACTTCATAATTCTGCAATATACTCTTATTTTAGAACATAGAAGTCGTCTGCGCAGACGTTCGCGCTCAACCGGATCTGATTAGCAATGCTGACTTAATCATTATGAACAACGTATTCTCATTCTTTATGGAAGCCGACGAACAGGTATTGCAGTGTTTTCATTCTCTCCGAGAAAGGGAGCGGGGGATGTTGTATATTCCCTATCTCTGAGAGTGCTTTTGGGAGGAATGGTGTGCAGGTGCTAGGAAATGTAGATGTAAGACAGCGTTCAGACTTCGCGATGACGCGCGATGGCAGCGGGTTAAGTATCCCAACGCGTCATCGCTGTGCAAGGAGGCTGTGAAGGACATTGACCGCAACTAGAAACTGCTCTCAATATAACAGCTTTTTGAACCTCTTCACATCGTCGCAACCGGGAAGCTATGTGTTGTCTCTTTGCATTATAGGCAGTATGCTTCGAATTTATACATCAACACGCCAAGGCAGGGTGCTTATTAATCCACAATCCCAAGATTGAGACGGTTTTAGCTCATCTGAAGTTGTCTTTCACAGTAGAACAATGGTTGGAGAAGGTTAGTTCTATTGCGTTTCCACTGGAGTTTTTTATGAAAGATTTTTCCTTCAGATTCCCATCGACGACGATTGTGAAATGTTTGCGAGCGGAGACGCTGACATACTGGCGGATTGTGCCACATTGGGGCTCTATCGCGTTCTTTAGAGCAACACATTGCAATCTGCGTTCATGCTTTGCGTCAGCGTTTCGAGCATACGACAACGTTTCATATGACAGCGAGTAAACTCGAACTTTTCGAGGGCTGTAGCTGAAAACACCAGCATACGCTTAGAACGCTAGAACGATATATGCACGTTTTTTGACGCGCTCAAAACGCTACCGTACGCTCAAAATGCAGCGACTGCTTTTGGACGATGATTACGAATCCGCCTTCTGTATCCGCTGTGATCCCTCTGAACAGATAACGCAAGTTTTTCCCCAGGGTGGGGTCATACGCACATCTCAAGATCAGAACATCAAAGAGAGAAGTAACTGTCATATTTATGGCATATATGAACAATAACGAGAACAAGGAAACACTAACAAAGCAATAATTACATACG
>MU912138.1:0-14883 GCA_036418165.1 Cooperia oncophora | reverse complement strand
TCTTCTTCTTCTTCCTTCAGCGTTTGTCCCGCTCGATGGCGGGGTCCGCCTTTTTGATATAACTACGCCACTTTCGGGGTGAATGCCGGCTATTTTGAAGTTGGAATGCAGTAGTCGAGCCAGCGCTGTTTGGGACGCCCTTACCTCGTCTTCGAGAGCAGTTTTCCGGACGGTGTCAGCCTTCGCGCGAAGTACGTGCCCGTACCATCGAAGGCGCGTTTCACGCAATTTCTCTGCTATGGGGGCTACACCATACTTCTTGCGCACGACATCGTTACAAATGCGGTCCGATCGCGTGACGCCCGCCGTCCAGCGCAACATCTTCATCTCCATCACACCAAGGCGAGCCTCAACTTCTTTGGTCGCGGGCCAGCACTCGGCACCATATAACGCGACAGGTCGGACGACAGTACGATAGATCTTTGACTTGAAACGCTCTGGCATTTTCTTGTCGCAAAGGATCCCAGACATGGATCGCCATTTAGACCATGCCGCACTCACTCGTGCGCTCACTTCCGAGTTCAGACTGCCATCGGACGCAAGTGCTGATCCGAGATACTTGAATGTTTCCGTGCGCTTGAGCACCGTGTCATCGATCTTAATGGAGCCCGGCTCATCGGTTGTCAGGTACTCAGTCTTGTGACGTTCAACCTGAGTCCAAATTCGCCAGACGCTCGGCCCAAGCTTGCACCTGCTGTTCCAGTGCGCTCTTATCTTCACAAGCAAGCATCACATCATCAGCGTAAAGCAGGGTCCAAGGCACTTCCTTCTGAAGATCTCGTGAGATGGCATCCATGACGGCAACGAACCGACGGTGATGGGGAACTCCATTGAGACACCCGCTGGTGAGCGAACTTGGCTCCCTGGGCATGAGTAAAGGATGCGCACCCACTCAATTAGCTCTTCGGGCACGCCGTGCCGCCTCAAAGCAACACCACGCGGCACACGATCGAATGCCTTCTCCAGGTCTAAGAAAGCTACATGCACGGGCTTTCGCTTCTCACGGTGTTTCTCCAGCAATAGGCGAGCGGCATGTATGGCGTCGACGGTGCTACAACCCGCCACGAAGCCACACTGATTGGTGGAAAGCTGGACGATATCACGAACACGGGCGTCAACAATTCGCTCGAAGATTTTCATAGTGTGCGAGAGAAGGCGAATTGGACGGTAGTTCGAGCAATCTGCCGGGCTGCCCTTCTTCTTCCAAATCGGGATCGTCACGCTCTGCTGCCAGTCATTGGGCACTCTTCGACGATCTGGTTGAAGAGTTTCGTCAACCAACCCGCAGGAAACCAGCGTTGTGACTTCCACAAATCAGCTGCGATGTCGTCGGGGCCTGTTACTTTGCCGGCCTTCATCTTCCTCAGAGCAGCTTCTGTTTCCTGTACGGTGATCTTCTGAACGGGCCATATGTTGGTGCGGTACAGGGTATAGCGGGATGGGCGATTGAGATGCCCTCGAAGTATTCACGCCATCGTTGCAATACCCTTTTTCGGTCCATCAGAAGGTGGCCATTCTCATCACTTATGCCAAAAAACTTCTCAATGTCTTCGGTTTGGCGATGACGAGATTTGGCAAGTCCGTACAGGTACCGCTCACCGTCGCGCGTCTCCAGCTTCTTGCTGATATCATCGAAGTGAGCGGCCTTCACAGCAGCCACGGCCGTCTTTGCCGCATTCCTCGCTTCCCGATACTGCCGCCAGTTGTCAGCCGACTTGTGCTCGAGAAACGCGTGATAGAGTCTCTTCTTTTCTCGAACCTTCGCTTTGACGTCGTCCGTCCAGAGCCATGCCTCTTTGTCAATCCTCCGCCGTCCAGGCTTCGTTGTGCCGAGTTCGGAGCGGGCGGCCTGGATTATAGAATTAACGGCTTCGTTCCAGGTCTCCTGAACAGTTGTGACTTCAGGTAGTCGAATACGAGAAATCACAGCTGCCTGCCTCGGTCTGGGAGCTACAAGTCTGAGCGTGCAGATCAGTGGGCGGTGCTGCGTGGCAACCGTTTCATACGGTACTACCTTAGCGTCTGTCACGAGTCCTTGGTCGCCATGCCTGATGAGTACAAAGTCTATTTGTGTCTTGGTACTCCCGCTGTAGAACGTGATGAGATGGGAGTCACGTTTACGAAACTTGTGTTCAGAATGACGAGGATTATGCGACTCTGCATACTCAAGGACTCGCTCACCATCGGCGTTCCGTGAACCGTAGCCGAATCCGCCATGACAAGCATAGCCGTCTTTTGCAGCGCCCACGTGTCCGTTTAAATCGCCGGCTACAATGATACCGTCTTTTGGTGGCACTTCAGCCGTCTTCTCGTCCAGCAGAGCCCAGAACTCGTCCTTGGACTGCTCAGAGCATCCAGTTTGTGGGGCATATGCAGAGAAGAAGCTCGGTACCAAGTCGCCTATGCAAATAAACGACGACAAACAGTCTTCCATCAATTTAGCGGCCGTCAGTCAAAAGCGAACTAGTCATCTCGAATCGGCGACATCGCTGAGACAACGTACTCACAGGACCACACCCGCCTTGTTAAGATTTCAAGCCCGCTACAGAAGAACGGCTTAAGGCCGTGGGCAATAACTCCCTTCGACTTGCAACCAGCCATGCATCGTCTATTGCACGGCAGAGTGGAGGTCGGGCTGGAGCGGGTTCTAGGGCTTCTGCTAACTCATACCGAGCGAGTCCAGCTCAGCGTCTCACCATAACCAGCGTGGCACAATACGCACCCGTTTTACAACATTGCACCTGCGTTTTTCACGGACTACCTGATGGCATCCCGATGCCGTCCTTGCAACGAGGACCATATATTTTTCACACTCGTCGGGCCTTGCGAGTGCGCGTCGGCTCCCGCGGACGCCGTAGCATTATCTCGAAATTCATAAGGCATAGTTAAACATGATGATGTGACATGGGGTGTTCGTAAGCCGGCCCGTCACGAAGGCCTGTCGCCTGCTTTCGTGTTTGTCCGCGTTCTGCTCAGCCCGCAAAAGCGAGCAGGTCCCGGTGGCACCACTTGGAGGAACGGACGTCACCACCTTGGTGTTTTGATCACGGCCTGGAAACTTGTACCTAAAGTGCTGACAAGGGGGAAAGTCCACGTGCTTCGTTTTGAACAGGTGTGATATCCTTGTTGTTGTGAGGGTTGGATTTCCTCATGAGAGACAAGCATGGGCAAATCTATCTGAAAGCTTGATCAGAGCCCGACCTGAAGGGCACAGCCCGCTTCGAAAATGATAAGTTATGCGGCTCAGATAGTAACAAAGGGTAGCAAGTGATTAAGTAGTGAAGAAAAAAAAGCAGAAAAGAAATCATAGAATGCCTTATATAGAACCCCGTGCCGAACCGTGTTTGTATGTACGTAAGGCCAAGAAATGGTCGCGATCGCAACAGTTCTAAACTGTTGGTGCAAACTCTTTCCCTTATCGCCGCACTCTCAGCATTCGCAATGGAGAGAGTAGCGCAACAACTGCAACCACCAGAAATGAAGTTGGGAGTTGCGGCAGTCAGAAGGAGGGGCGGCAGTTCCTTCACGAGAGGGCAGCGCTCTTCCCTCGTACTTTTTAGCTGCGGAAACGAAAACTTCTTCAACATCATGTGGAGGCTACCATATCCAAAAGAGGCGTGGGAACATTACATGAACCCTGCACTGCCTTCAAGTTCAGAAGGCTGTATCACCTGTATCACCTGTGCTCCCGTTGATCATCGAGTTCCTCGAGCGGGCGCCAGTAACGTCTCCATTCGTCCCTGCAACGTGCAAGAGTTGCCCAATGAACTCTCTCAGCTCGAGGGACACGATGAACTTCATACCGTTCGTTCAGAGCTTTCACGAAGAAGTCTGACCATCGCGTAGGCGGTCGTCCAGGCGTTCGCTTGACATCCCGTGGAATCCAGTCGGTGACTGCTCTGGTCCAGCGGTCGTCCTCGAAACGCATGACGTGTCCGGCCCACCTGATCTTCGAAACCTTGGCAAATGCGGCGGCGTCTCTGATCTTCGATCGTTGGCGGAGTGCGGAGCTCCGGATTCCCTCTCTCACTTGCGTGTAGCGGGAAACTCCGAGCATCGCCCTTTCGATGGCGCGTTGAACGCCAACCGCATGCTCATCCTGCTTTCGTAGAGTCCAAGTCTCTGAGGCGTACGTCAAGGCAGGAAGGACCGCGGAATCGAAGAGGTGGGCACGGAGCTTGGTGTTCTTCGTCTTCTTCGCTACTCCCTCGATGTTCTTGAAGGCTCCCCAAGCCGCTCGCTTCCTCCTGCTCAGCTCTGGAGCTAGGTCATTCATCATATTGATTTCACGACCTAGGTACACATAGCTAGAGCATTCAGAGATGGTCGTTCCGTTGAGCGTGAATGGGGCATCAGAAACCAATCCGTTTCTCATGAACATCGTCTTCGTTTAGATTCAGCCGTAGAGGCGGGCCAAAAAACAAATCATTTTGCCTCCATGACTTTCAAGGCGCTATTACACTTTATTAAATTTTTATCGGACATTTTTACTACCATATTAAAGAGCACATTAAATACTATAATGATACTCCGCCACAGCCTTCTGGAGGAGCGCCATCGAGAGATTCCATGTGTGGCACCAACACCTGTTTAGCCAGCACAAGTCTCCTCAGAGTACGGCGACAACATGTTAGGAGGATTTCTACTCGAGTACGTTGAAGTAAACCCACGCGCTCACCTTCAGTCGGGGTCTACAAAGAAAATATCGGTCTTCCTTTCCAGGTACCCCGGTCCATACCATCAACTCGCGCCTCGGCGAATACGGTGAAGATTACTTGTCCTCCGTCCCCCCATAGATAGCGAGTTCCGTAGCTGGTCATGTGGGAGTCTTTCCAGTCAATGTACTGACCTCCAGGTAGCTATCTTGAGACTTCATCAAAGTCTCCAGCTGTTGGAAGCGACGCCCAGTGAATTCCAAAGTTTCTCCAGTCAAGGCCGCGACTGGAATCATTCATATTTTGGCGTACATGAAGGCGATTGGCGGCAGCGTGCTCCAGCTTATAGAGGAAGATCTTGGGTATCTTCCACTCTGGTACTCATATCCACTTCCCCTGTCTGGGCTGCGAAACTTCGTTGATATGTGGCTCGGCCGAAATGACTTTTTTGCCACCCTGTAACTATTTTTCCACAACGCCGCAGTCGAAATCAGCTTAGCAACTCTCCGTTGCTCATGTTTGGTTGTTATCAAGACGTTTGACGTTTCTCGGGAAGAGGCGCTGAAGATGCTTGGCGAGATGGTGTCACCCGCCGACCCTCTCTACATTCGTTATGATGGTCTGCCTGTGGTAAATGGCGAGATCTTGGTCGTAAAATTGCTGCTAGAGCTTCACAAAAATCTGAGTGTACTGATGGTTCCCTGGATTTGCCCAGGGCTTCGATAACGCATCGGCTGTGCTATAGAGTCGAAGGCTTTCTTCAAGTCGGTTGACGTGACATAACGGCATTCGTGTACTCTGCCAACTTCAATAGCTTTCGCTTAGCCGTTGGGATGTGATCTATCGGCTGAATCCTCTTCGAAACCCTGCTTGCTCGCATGGCTGTCCTTCGTCTAGTGTTCTCCAATCCTGTTCAGGATGACTCGTGTGAAGAGTTTGTAGACTACAGACAGCAGGCAGATTGGGCGATAATTGCCAATGTCGTACAGGTCTCCCTTCTTGTACAGCAACACAGTCTTGCTGGTTTTCCACGAGGTGGGTACCTTGCATTCCGACAGGTAGCGCGTGAAGAGTCGAGCCAGAGTTTTGACGAGAACTGGCGGAAGATTCTTCAGATGTTCGGGTCTGATCCTGTCGGGACCGGGTGCCGTACGATTCTTCACCGACGAGATGGCGTGTCGGACTTCGGAAGAGAGAACTGCAGGAACGACATATCCATCCTGCTCCAAGCGGTATGGTTGCAGGTGGACGTGGCTGTCAAAGAGATCCGAGTAGAAGTCGTGGATGACCTTCTCCATTGCCCTTCTGGATGCGGTGATTGTTCCATCCGGACGTCGGAGGGCGGTCATCTTGGTCTTACAGTTGGCGAAGTCGCGGCGGGCGTTGCGTATGCTCTTCCCAGCAGGGCACGCCATTTCCTTATGATCATTTCCTTCACGTTATGATCATTTCCTGAAAAATACGACCCCCCCTAATTCCATCTTCAAGTACGACCCCCCTCCCCATGTTACCTCTTCCCTAGATTTTTCCAACCTCCTACCACTTTGTCTATTTTTTCCCAAAAATTTCTGGTTTTTTTTACAAAATTTTGCTGTCGAGCGGGGGGGAGGTCGCAGTACCTACGTACGTCCCAAGCACGTCCAGCACTCTGGCGCTGGTGTAGCATACTGACAATACGTACGAGGAAGGGGCGATGATAGGAGCTACGATCACCGCCCACAAGGGCACCATGAATTTATAAACAATGGAAAGGACTTACGACTGACGATGAATAAACAGACGAAAGTACATTCCCGGACTTTTCTGATTGCAGGAGCACATTTGCTTGCAATTGGGAAGCCCTATCTAGAAGTTACACCTTCCAAACACCTGCGTGAAAGCCCCATGCATGGCGCATTGCAGAGGTGATGCCAATTGGCGCCCAATGGCCTATTTCCTGATACCCTTTGCGAAAACATGTGTTTTAGAAGCATACCAAAGTCTTCAAGCCAACTGGAGGTTTCATGGCCTCGGAGGGGCTGATTTTTCGTGTCGTGGGGGGTGGTCACGAAATGATCACAACGGGGAATTTTTTCGAATAGCAGGCCTAGGAAGAAAATTAAAGCCTTGCTGGAAAGTAGAAATCTTCAAGCTTCCGGCACAATTCTTTTTTTACGAAAGGCCGTGTATGAAGCTTGCCATGGACGTCCAAAGCGTAGCGACTCGCGGTTCGCAAAAATGATCACAGACGGATCACAACGATGATCACAACGGGGAAAATCTCTGGAATCGGAACGTTTTTGAAATCGCTCAATTCAGGTGACAAGAGCCAACCTAGCTCTACTCATTCCCACTTACCCCTCTCCGATAGCTTCACTTTCAACGAAGTTATGGGTGTTCAAATGAGGGGTACTTTTCACGTGTTTGGCTTGAAATTGGCTCCAGGCCGTAAAATAGCGCGCACCAATGAGCTTGTATGAGCGCGCTGACCGCGAACAGCCAAAATTCAAAAGTAATCCATAGTTCCGGTTCCCAGCTGGCCTGGTGAGTTTTTTTCTTATCCATTTGATTGTGAATTTTTGATTGTTTATTTTTGTTGAGTTTGATTTTGTTTTGTTGAGTTTTTTTTTGATTTTTGTGAGGAAATTGCTCAGGATTCAATTTCTACGGTTTCATAGGTAGCTTTTGCAATGGATTCTTTTCTAGATTTTGCGGATTAGTGGATTGGGATTTATCTAGACCAGATGAGGAGGGTTGGTGGGCGAAGAAGTTTTTTTGTGAGGAAGGAGGAAAAAGTTTCAGCAATATTTTTTTTAGTTCTTGGCCTAGGAATAGTTCGATAGTGCCTAGTTCTATTTATTGTCATCTACATCGTCCCTTTTGAGCTTCTTTTCACTTGTACCGTGTATCACCGCTCTCTCCACTTCAACATGGGCCATGCGTTTACGACCCCCCCCCTCCATCGCGGGCAAATACGACCCCCCCGTTGTGATGATCACAAAGATGGCGTGCCCTGCTTCCCAGCCTCTGCGGCTTCCACCAGTACTGCTGCTCTTCTCTCCTTGAGGTCTTCCTTTATCGCTTCTCTGCATAGCTTCGCAAGCTCAGACGTCAGCTGGTAATTGCCTGCGGCTCGTGCGGCTCCACGTTGGCGAATCAGCTCGAGAGTTTCCAGAGATAGACGCTTCTTGGTAATCTTGGAACTCTCTGACTTCTTGGCGCAGTCGTGAAGATGTGCGACAAGCCGTTCGTATTCCTCGTCGATGTTGTCGATGACAGAATCCTCCCAGAGCCCAGCGAGAGAAGTGAAGTGATCCCAGTTGATGAAGGTCTTGGGCTTCGCTTGTAGAACTTCTCCAATTCCATATAGAACGCTTCGAGCTCATCCTCGTCGTAGCTTGATGTTGGTGCGTAGGCGACGAAGATTGTCAAAGCTGGAGTTGAACCACATCTTCTCAATCGCAAACGTCCGATTCGGGTCGTCAGACTTTCGTACGAATCGATGTTCATGGCCAAGTGCGTGTTGACGAGGACGCCCACACCGCCAACGCCTCTGCTGTCGCATGTTCCGAGGAACAGTTCTTCTCCAGTCTCGTATACGGCGTGTAGCGGGCGATGCCTCCTCGTCGGTCAGTCCGATGACGTCGTACTTGATCTTCCTGGCTTGCAACATCAGATCTTCGATGTGAGCTTCCGATGCAAGCGTCCGTGCGTTGAAAGTACAGATCGTCATCCTAGTCCTGGGCGACTTAAATCTCCGTTGGCCCTGTGATTTTAGCAGCCTCGCCCGAGCGGTCCCAGCCGACGTCGCCCTGTCGGTGGTTCCCTCAGGTTCAGGGGAATGAGGCCCATGATTTTGGCGAGAAGAAATTTAACCACGCGTAGCTCGCCAGGCTCTGACGTGGCACCCTCCGCATTGGTACGTTTTTGGAACAGTCCAAAACCGTTCACCCCCACGCCACGATGAGGCTGCGGATAGGATTTGTGGGGGAGTTCAGAAGACTAGGGTGGTGAAAAGCGAGTAGTGCCCATTCGCCTAGTGTAGTCACAGTTGGAGACGTCGAGACGGTAAGGGCATGTGAAAGGGTGAAGCGTAGTAAGCAGAAAAGACAACATTTGTACTGATTGCTGTGGACACCGTGCATCCAAATGTGAGCGACGTTGTACAGTAACCTCTCGCTACATACTTCACCGTGCCACAATGGGTCAGCGTGAGTCTGCATACTTTTTCGGAACAAGGGAGCTGGGTTATGTGACATCTAGAACTTTTGGTGAGGGACCTAACGCGGAAGGTCAGAGCGCAAAGAAGTAGAGCGTTGCTGCTGTCAAAACACCGAAAAAAAAACATGTCGCAATGGAGAGGGTAAGCATCTTTGGGGGAGGACTGCGGTGTCTGTGGTGTGGATAAACTACTCATTATGCGCGAAAAGTCGACATGGGTGAAGTAACAGCGGTCACAGAATGTCGTGCAGACGTGAGAGCACAGAAAAAAGAGAAACCTAAGCCTAAGGCGATTGAAGGGATTAGGTTTGAGATGTCCGTAGTCCTGCTGAAATACAGCAGTCTTCAGAGAGGAGCTTCTAAAGGGGTGCGTGAGGCCCTATCGTGGGGCAAGGTTCTTATCCGTGTGGGCTAGGTACTTATTATGTGCAAAAGCTTCAATATGCTTGCCCATAGAGCGGTAATATGGGCAAGAGAGCGCAGAGAGCAGAAAAAGGGTTACAAGACATCTGTCAACCGGTTGCTCTCTCGCTCTGAGGATCCAGAGGTTTTTTCTCATCGCATCTTTCGGTGGGTTACGTGACAATTGAAACTTTTGGTGGGGGTCCTGCCACGATAGGCCAGAGCATAAGGGACTGCTACTGCCAAGGCATCGTGAGGTACAAAAAACACGATGCGAGCCAGGAGATGAGTTTTTTCGAGGGGAGGGGACACCGGGGTGGATGAGCCACTTAGTATGCGTGAAAAGTTGGAATGTGAAAGGTCAAAGTGGCCATAAATCGCCACCAGGCAAGAGAGCGCAGAGAAAAACAGAAAGTTGGCGCCATTAAAGGGATTGAGTTTTAGTTGTCCGTAGACCCTTCTGTTGGAGCATTTAGAGGAAGAAAACAAGGAAGGAGGATGAGAGAAGGAGGAAGGAAGGCTCAGCGGTCGACAGATAATCTGAGACCCAGAAAATTATGTACTTTAAAGGACCGAGTTCAAGCGTTCCGTAGGTCACGAGCAGCAGTCCGTAGGCCTGGTCTGTATGAAGATCTAGGTGGAAGTGATCTTTGCCATTCTACTGTTCGCTGGTCCTTCTCCGTCTTCTCCACGGATGTTTCGATTTTCCAGTCAATCCTCTTTTTGACATTCATTATTCAAACATTCACACCTATGTTATTCTGTTTCAAAGGCTGCAGGTGAGCTCTTTAGAAGTGCTATTTGCCGTTGTTTATTTTAGAAGAATATATGAAGTATTAATGTTTGCCTCCTGATGGTTGACTATTCTATCTCGAATCAAAATCCAGTTTAACTGTATTCCGAAGCCACGCTTATCTATTTAATCGCTCGAGAAGTCGTGTGTGAAATATGAGGGTCTGCGAAATTTTGAATATTTCGTCTTGACTTTATTGACAGTCGGCGCCAGACAGGTGCAGCTAGCTGTTAAGGGTAACTTATTTTTTTAGTTTGCGTGGGCTCTTACACTTGCCCTCTAGTACTCATTCTTTCCACCACTATCCTAATAATGATCTTTGGTCTCAATGAGAAGATTGTAGGAGGTAATAAATCCCCGTGTTACAGGTGGCTTAGCTACCTCACTTAAATAACTGCTCCGTTCATATCATGCTCCGCTCCACAAATCAAAACCTTACGGCGCTGTTCGGTTCGGAAGGGGCACTTTACGTCATGCTTGTTCTTTTTGTTAGTTCATCTTCACCCACAGGTCCCGTTTTGGTGAGACCTGTAAAGTGTAGTCAAGCTGCGAAATGGTACAAGCGAACCGCTATTAGTTTCCAGGAATTTACGAAATTCACAGTGCCACATACAGGTTTCGCTGAGTACCATTTGATTTCCCTATCAAGCCGAACCGTGTCAGGCTTTATCTACTTTAGAAGCACGATACGATAAATGGTACTTGCTCTAAATCGCCATGGATGTTATTGGGGAAAATGACGAGAAGGCGAAGTCAAACGGCCAAAAATCTGCGTAAAAGCATTCGTTCTGCAAGGTATTGGAGGAGTATGCGGAATGTATCAGTTTCTCATTGACATCGTGCCAGCATCCACTTGGGTAGATAGGGTGTACGTATTTTTTCATATGCCCCTGCAGCTACGCCTTATTTCACTTGTATTTCACAAATGAAGCTACAGGGCCGTCAATGTCTGGACGGCGGATCTGTGGGCGGGCGGTCGCGGTGGGCGTTTTGATTCTGGGTTAGATACTGCGCTTTGTTCAGAAGCTACAAGAGTGCCTCTAACTGAGAAAGGTGCCATGCAATGCAGCATCTGCTAGCCATGAGGGACACCATTATTTCGTGCTAGGGTATCAGCCTCGTGCAAGTTGTCAGTTTATCGTGCCATTTGTCTTTAATCTCTTTAGATTATTCGAAGATGGGACAGGTGCTCTTCTTATACCTCGAAAGATTTCACGTTGAACGTGCCATCTTCTAGTTTTTGCCCGTAATCACCCCCATTCGCATTAATGTCCTCAATTCATAACGATCCTCCAATATTAGTGCGAGTGCGGTGTAAAGGGGCAAAAAGTTATCGATGGCACTACTCGATCTATCCACCTAACACCCAGTGATCTCGAGGAAAAAAACTGCCATAAGAATATTTTTGTAAAGAGATGGACATTTACCGTGGCAGCATTGATAGCATTTGAACCACCGCAGAGAATAGTTCAGAAGCCCGCGAGGTCAACTGCGAAGGCTTACCTTGTTTTCTCATTTATGCTCATGCCATATGCAGAATCTGTAGAACGGACGTGTCTGGGGCTGGATCAGGCCCCCGCCAGCCAGTTTTCCACGCTTATGGTCGTTTGCGAGCTTCCACAATCGGTGGAGAGCACTTGGGCGCTTCGCCAAATCAGGCTTTCCCAAGTGTGACGCCCCGGAGAGTACCCGTCTTTATAGTCATCACAACCATTTCATATAATTTTAGTTGACAGTTTGCATGGGGTGACTAAAGTTTCCGTAGAAATCGTTAATAGGAATGTGTATCTGTTGGTCAGGCGAATCAGAGAGTCGCTGTTCTTTCGAAGCATTCAGTGAACAAATTCAACCGTGTGGCTCATGCTGAGCCTTTTTGCGTTTTCCTAAAGACAATAATAGCTGGGAGCGGGCGGCTGTCGCCAGCATCATTGGTGGAAGAGTGGATTGCGGTGTGGTCGAACACCTTCACATAATCCTTCCACCAGAGACATCGGCAGCAACCGCCCGCCCCCAGCCATCGCGTCCACCGCCTTTACCTTCGAGGTACAAAAGTAGTAGGAGAATAGGAAAACTGACATTTACGAAGAATGCTCCAGAAAAGTGTAACTATTGAACCGGTCAATAAGGAGAACAGGATAATAGGCGAATAAGGACGCGTGCGAGGTACTGGAAAGATTGATTCCCGTCTACCACCTCACCTCAATTCGGGCACCTTCCTATTCAGCGATTTTCCAGTATCACAATCGGCCTAACAGTCAGCCTGGACCAGTAAAAATAGGGAAAACTATTCGCACCGCAATATAAGATGCTTTCGTACTTCGCGTAAGATTTTCGAGCAATTGGTAACGTATAGGTATCAATGTAGCGTCTTTCTCTCTGAAACAACTGTTCCTAGTCGGCAAAAACGCTGGAATTGCGCTCGAAGCGCTATATTGAGATTGATGCCTATACTTTTTAGTCGCTCAAAACGATGACACAAAGTATAAACGCTCTCTAAAATAGGCTCATGCTCTTGTTTTTCAATGTTTTGGTTTTTCTTAAGTTGAAACTGCTTTCCCTCCTCTTTTAGAGAATCCATCCATTCACGGAATGCGGTGCAACTGGAGTTTCTGGAACAATGCCTCGTGGGGAGACTTGCTCAAAGTAAGGACCATGCTGGACGCTAACATAGTGGATCCGAATTATCACCATCCAGTTAATGGCTGGTCAGTTTCTTCAACTTTGAATCAGTCTTGTGTGCATTTGTATGAAAAAGCAGTTTTTTTTGTTGAATGCAAAACGTCTCTTTTCAATATTTTCGAGATTGTTGGCAAAAAAACTCCTTACGTTAGTGGGCCCTCGTCAAAGGGTCGTAGGAAAGCGGCTGTCGCTCTCATTAATTTCATTGCGACGACCTCGACCTGCTATATCCAAGTCGTAATTTTCTGATTTCCTGCCCTTTTTCTGTTTTTTCTTTTTTTGTTTTCTCTTTCCTTGTTCTTCTTTTGTAAATTGGATTCACAGGTGTTCTTCATGTACTTCTAAGAGGTTCTCAGAGCCGTTCATCATCTAGCGATATTATTCTATTTGAACTGAGGCAGGTCCTGTCGTTGAGAAAATTTTAGCACTTTACGCTCGTAGTAGGATAGCCCCAGTCTTCCTTCTGCCCACCGCCTCCCTGAGTTCTCCTGACTTCCTGCGTTTTTCCTGAGTTTTTTTTCCAATATCTCCAGTTTTTCTCTAGAAAACTGCTGTTGGGCGGGGAGCAGGGCGAAGGCGGGTATGTAGCGCACATGAAAAGGGGGAGGTGGAGTGAGGAAGCCGAGAAAAGTCAAGAACAGCTAACATTTTTCTCGAAGGCAATCACTACCCCCGTCCTTCCAGCGATCGATTACGATCCTCTTCGCTAGGAATACCCAGTACACGACGTGCTCTGGGTATTCCTAGCGAAGATCGAGGATTTGGATGCCCTATTCTTGAGAGCAAGAACAGTCTCTCAGAAGCAATCTGCACAATTTGACCACTTTAGGGCTTCTGGGCTGAGACGCTGAGACCCTAAAGTGGTCAAATTGGCTGAGAAGTCGAAATGTCTTTCACCAAGGGTAGGAGTAGTTTTGTTACTGGACTTCACCTCTGCAGACTCTTAGCTTGAAAACTATTCGGTGGAAAGGTGCATAGGAATATTGCGGGAAATAAGCTTTGATTGTAGAAGTTCCGATAGATTTGAACCATCGGAAAAGCCTTTCTTAGAAATTGTACGCTATGATCTGGGCGCAGCGTACGTTGTGGTAGTCGAATTTGGCAGGGAGGGGAGGACTCGTATTTGGCTTTTGTGGAAAAAAATCCGGTTGTTAGATGTTCCAGGTTTTCCTTCTTTCAAAGGTGCTATGACCCACTTCCCGAGGACAGTGATGGCTAGGTACTATATTTCCTTTCACCATGGGATACTTTATACTAGATTGGAACTACCAACTTCCTACTGTTTGCGATTGAGGTTGTTTCACCTACTTGGATTGGCTTAGTAGGGTTACCCTGGTGTTATTTTGATTTCTGACCGCTGCAGCTTTCTTTTCAATTGAGACGCGTCATCTTTACTTTGATCTTCGCGTAGTATATGAATGATGGAACTGAGCGATCAGTCTCTTTAGATTTGTGTTGTGGTTCCAGGGATTTTTTTTTCCTATTTCTGGTATTTTCTTTACATTTCTTGTTTCATTTGAATTGCGTTCATACTTAGTGGCAGCGCTCCGAGCGATAATCAATACTTATACTTTCTAAGTTCTCAAACTCTGGCGGACGTTCTACTTGCCTAGTCGTCTAAAGCACTCAATACGCTTACAGACCCCCCCCATGCTCAAAACCAAAGTATGGATGCACTCTTATAAGTCCTCGTAGAATTCGCTGAAAAATGAAAAAAAGTTGATCTGTCTGAAAAATCTAATTCGCTCGCAACTCCGTTGTCCCCGAGAGGCGTCAGCTGTGAATATCCGAGCCGTGGTTAAACTAGCGCATCGAACAATTTACATTTTTGTGTAAATGTCACCAATTCATTCGAACTATGTGTGTGCTACCGAGAGTGCAATTGATCTTTGCAAAAGCTGAGCGAGGTGAGTGCGCCGTTGTTTGTCTTGGACTGATCACCGTTTACTTGTCACTCGTGAAGACGAATATCCCAATGTTGATCGCGTCGCGCGACTTGGGGCCAGTTGTCACATGCTGTACATTTGTGTAAACTGGCCCTTGCGATTTCTTGCTAAGTGACCGCCAGCCAGTACGTGACAAAGCTCAAATGAACGATCAGCGTCATTCCTTTTTTCCTGTTGCCAAGTACGACTGCACTTGACAGGAGACGGC
>MU912137.1:49498-66863 GCA_036418165.1 Cooperia oncophora | reverse complement strand
ATTCCGAGTGACGAACGAGACCCTAGCATGCAAGCCAAGCTCTATACTGCCGATTTGCACCATTTTTGAAAAGTGGGCGGGCTTCTTCAAAGTGGGCGGAGCCTCTCACAGTGGGCGGGGCTTCACGCAGCAGCCCTAAAATGCAAAAATTTTGAAAAAATATCGAAAGTCCGCGAAAAGCAAGGGGCGTGGTCAGCCTAGATTGCCAAACCGTTTAGAGAATGGGCGGAGTTGGCCCGGTCGTTTTCAGTCGAAGTGTTTGTGGGAAACAGCAAAAGCAGAAGTTATGAAACAAGATTTGAATATGTCCGCGCTGACAAGTAGGCGTGGCCGTCGGGGCGGGGCTCGCAGTGATGTCTGGCGTGATCTGGTTGATGAGTTGCCCGCCCTAATAAGTGTGGTTAATTTGATGTGAAAAGTGAGGGTGAATTTGGTTTGAAAAAGGGTGAATTTGGTTTGAAAAAGGGTGAATTTAAAGTGAAAATGGTATATTTTCTGAGCTCAGAATTTTGAGATCGATAGAATGAATTGCTCTCTCAGGAGTTTCGAAGATCACTTTCTGATCACGGTAACTATTCAGTGGTTCTTTTGGTAGAATATCATTCATCCAGTAACCTCCTAAGTTGGAAACAGAAAGTGCAGTTCATCGACAGTGGAATTCTTCAAAATGAGTGGTAAAGGACACAAGCTGCCGTGATTTATGTTTTGACTCCGTAATGCTGGGTCAACTACCGACAAGTACTGGCTGAATTGTGAGCGAAACAGCGCCTTGGTTGATCCTAACTAAACCTTAGCTTGCAGGATTTCATAATGAAAATTCGGCGCGATGAATTGGGGGGAGGGCACAACCCTTGGGGATTCCCCAATAGGGCATATTTGGTTGCTGGGAGGAGGGGGTCGCACTTTGTCACGGAATTTTTTTCAATTTATGATTTTTCTTGTTTTACGGATGCTATAATGTGGAGGCGGGCGTATTTGCTCGTTGTTGGGGGGGGGGGTGATACTTGCCTCCTGAGAGAAATTTGCGACGTTGGGAAATATGTTTCCCGGTTATAGACTTTTCGCAGCTTTGCCCCTTCCCTATCTTTTATGTGCCCCCTCAACGTTCAACAGCACAATTTTGGGGAGAAACAAGAAAGTTTTCGGGGAAACCCTAGCAAAACTGGAAATAGAGGTAGGAAGTTGGGTAAATCTGAGAAAGTGACAGATGGAATGGGGGAGGGAGTTATATTTTCCGATAAGGTTTCCCAGCGGCAAGACGGGCCCCGGAAAAAAAGCAACAAACCGAAATCGTAAAAAGGGGAGGGAGAGGGTCGTATCAAGCCAGTTCCAGGGATAGGGGTCGCACGGACTTGACCAGAAACCACAAGAGGTGATGTGCCCTGCGTAACGGCACTTTGCACTTTCGCTGCTTCCCATTTTCGTGTGGGCCATCAAGAAGAGATTTTTGAAATCCTATGAAGCCATCGAGTGAAACTAGTCTATGTTCGTACAAACCACTAGTTAACTCGTGTAAAGAATACCTGTCAGTTCCTGTTAAGCAAAGAACACGATCTGCCGAACTTTCTCCCAAAAATCAATCAAAATTGACAGTCCCAAGAAGGCAGTTCCTATTACATAAAATTAGTGAGAGAGAAGTGGGTAAAAAAATAAGTGTGACCTTGGTCAGAATTTTTTCATGAAAAATTAGCAGGAATATGTGAAGGAGCAAATATCTATGAGAATGATATCTAATGATGTACGAAAAACTTCAGCAGAACATATGGATGAAAAGCCCTAAAAGCAGCACCGCTAAGCAGGAAACGGTAACTCTCAGATATGGTGCTCTACTCATCGATCGATATCAGGCACAAAATGAAATGTTCTTGCTTTGCCGATATTATATTGTTGCCAAGTGTAGTTGACAGGTTCTGCGCAGCAGTCACAAGAAAACTTCGACATTCAGTAAGCCACGTAAGAGCAATGTATGTGTGATTGTTTCTTGACAAAATAAACTGCACGAAGGGCTCGTTAGAGCGCTTCATTCAGTTCATTCTGTCGAAAATCCTTTTTTAGTTGCATTCTATGCTGAATTTTCTATTCATCAGAGTGTTCTGATCTACCTTTTCTACAGTACTTTCTTAAAAATGAAGCACAGAAATCATAAATGAAACCCTGACTTAGTCAACGTACCCTACAATAATCGTACAATAATCGGTATGGTACAATAATCGTAGTGTACCATTATTTGTATTACTTTTTAAATGTCGAAGTGACAAATCAGTGAAGTAAAGGTTCAATGAGTATGAGGAAGGGGCGAAGATTTGTGAAATCACAGAAGTTGGATTGTGAGCGGACGAGTTTCATATGGTATCAATCAGTACACCCAGATGTCGGATCCCAACTCCATCGCGCTCAAATCAAGCTTCTAAATGTATTACAGGATATAGAAATAAGGAAATAATGTTATATAGATAAAGAAATATATAAGAAATAATGAAAAGAATTATTGTATAGGAGTACAGCAACCGGAAAGGCATCATTAAATTACAATATTCTCTTAAACGGCTCACTCTTTTCTAGGGATTATTTTTGTTTTGTGCCAGTATATGCTAAATATGCTGAAATGTGTTTGTTCAAACTGGTGCAAAATCACAGGACTAACCTTTTGAGTATCTAAGGTTCCTTCACTGAAAAAGACAACGAGACAGTTCAATTTTCAATAGAAGACATGTGGAGTTCAAGGTGGTGGTAATTCTCTTAATAAAGCAGCGGTCAAGGGCATTTCACGGGTTTTGGCAAAGGGAGTTCGTTCTTGAGAGCGGTCCTTTCTCTAGATGGGTGGTCCGTCAGGGTTGACGGTAAGAATCAAAAAATTTCACACTTTTAACCTTCACAACAGAATCACGAATGATAATTCATTACCACTAATTAATACTCATTAATCGAAAGAAGGCGCCTTCGATAGAATCCAGCTATACATCACCGTTTGATGAAGCTCGGCTCTATTAAAGACAGTTGGCACGATGATTTGGTGCTCGACCTGAAATGCTAGTAGGGCGCTATACAGGGGGGGGGGGCAAAAAAAGACTTTTTTCTTCCTCGACTTTCGAGGCGCTATAAGTTACACTTTATTAAATTTTTATCGGACATTTCTACCACCATATTAAAGAGCATATCAAATACTATCATGATACTCCGCCACAGCCTTCTGGAGGAGCGCCATCGAGAGATTCTGCCACGCGACCGTCAGTGGGTGCGTGAGTTCAGCGAGATCGTTGATTTCTCCGCCACTGTAGACCACCCTATTGAACTCCGCCCGAACCAGGTAATTGAGGGGTTTAGGTCAGGTTACCTGCTTAGATATTCCACCTTCTTCAGGTACTCAACGCCCTTCCATTCCAAGTAGGCAAGAGTTTTCCAACGCCCTTCGATTCCATGTGGTGTCACCCAATCCTGTAGCAGTACAAAGTTTCCAAGAAGGTACGGGCGACGACATGTGGAGAGGATATTCTTCTCGAGTTGCTCGATGTAACCGCCAGCGCTCACCTTTAGTCCGGGGCCCACGAAGAAAATATCGGTCTCTCCATTCCAGGTACGTCCGGTCCCCACCATCAACTGGCGCCTTGGCGACTGAGGTGAAGATGATGTCCTAGACCGTAGCGACGTTGTCGGAGCTGCTCGATGATGGAGGTCTTCCAGATCGAGAGTACTGCTCTCCAGGTAGCTATTTATGGGTGACTCCATACTAGAAGTTTCGCAGGAGGTGACATGAATTCCAAAGGTCTTCTCCAGTCAGGTTGCGGCTGGAGATGACTTCATATTTTGGTGTACATGAAGGTGATGGGCGAGAGCCAGCTCCTGCTTATAGAGGAACATCTTGGGTATCTTCCGCCCTGGTACTCGTATCCACGTCTTCTCTCTGGGCAGCGAAAACTTTGCTGATATGTGACTCGGTCGAAATGACTTTTTTTTGCCCCCCCCCCTGTATAGTGGGGAAATGGCGAAAGAACGGAGTGAAACGGTCAAAATCCTGCGAAGAAAAAGCCTCCGTTCTCAATGTGTTGAAAATCAATTTTGGACGAGTTTCCCGTAGGCATCTTGCCAATAACCGCTACCGAAGGTACGGCTGCATATGTGTACTCATATATCCATGCAGCATCACGGCCGCTTCATACCAATCCCTTCGCTTCATAATTTGCTTAGCAAATGAATGAATACGAGCGTCGGTCGTCCATTTGTGGGCGGGCGGGCGTGGCGGGCGTTTGGGTCGGAATGTTGTGGCTTGATAGGGCCCTTATAAGGGCACCTTCCTTGGAAAAGGCATTATGCAGCGCCTGCTCAGGGTCGCGGAATTCCGTCCTGCCAGGCGTATTAATCCTACTCGTCTTGGGGGATTTATCGTGCCAACTGCCTTTAAAGGCAGAAGGCACGATAATTTGGTAGTCAGTCTGGAAATGGTGGCAAGGAAGCTACATGTATAATGAGAAAATGGTGGAAAACAAAGTGGAGGAGAGGTCAAAAACTGCAACATCTCAGCTCTACAGGACTCAAGAAGTAGTTTCGGACGAATTCCAGTTGGCATCGTGCCAATTCTCGCTGCAGGAGACACAGCTGCACGTGGGTACTCACATGTATATCCATGCAGTACCGCAGCTGCTTTATATCATTCCCTTCGCTCCATACTGAACTTGAACGCAAATGAAGCGGTAGGAGCATCAGCATCGGTCGGACATTTGTAGACGTGCGGTCGGACATTTGTGAACGGGCGGGCGCGATGGGCGTCCTGGTCGGTATGTTGCAGTTTGACGGGCCGCCTAAGGGTACTTGGAAAAGGAACTGCTCAGGGGTGCCGCATTCTGTCCTGCTAGGGGTATTAACCCTCTCAAACCCTTTGATGGTTGGCTAGCGTGAAAAAACAAGCACAGCCAGTTGGGCTGTGGGTACATCAGTGATTCGATTCTCAAAGTTAACGTAAAACCAGTATTGTTTGAGGGAAACGTAGCACATCTTTTGAGCCTCTGCATTGATCCAACTTGACACCATCGGACAACCTCTTCATGTCTCTGCTCAGCACCTTGAATGGGAAATCGCACGACTTCCCAGAAACTCAAATACTCTTGTAGAAGTTCTTTCAGGTTTGACATTATTATCGGCTGCTAATGAAGAGCAACGAAAAAAAAACGCTAAATTTACAAGCGTCAAGACTAGGGTATCCGAAAATTTTGAGAAATCAATCAGATTAATCAAACTTCTCAAAAACAATAAGAGATAGACTAAATAGCTACGATAACAACTTCTTCTCCATTTCCCTCAACTTTCGGGTGGGACGACTTTGCGTGACAAGTAGAATGAAATGAGTACCGAAAAAGTGGATGCGAGCCCAACATAAACTTCCACATCGAAAACTGATTGAAATCGAACTGTAGGTAATTTTGGAGACTGTTTTCTCCAGGGCCGGCGACAGTGCCTCATCCCCGATATCGCTAACAGAGCAGCCAGAAAGGTAGAGATGAAGTGAAGGGCGTTCTGAATCGTGGTGATCGCCCAATTTTTTTGGGTGGGTGTTAACTCAAACTAAAGATGAAGAGTAATACCAATCAACGAAATACTCAATCGTCGAGCATTTCTCTTCCTCATGGCATTCGAAATGCGATTTTTTTTTGTTAGCGCGTTTGCTCGCTAGACTTCCTCAGGCTAGAAGCGAGAAATTTTCTCAAAACTATCCCTACAACATAATGATGGTATGACAAACCAGTCGGGAAAGAAAACAGAAAGTAGGTAACCTGACGAGTTATCTTGCTCTCCCTCTCTCCTTCTCTCTCCCTCTCTCTCTCTCTCAGAAACAATTCTTCCTAAATTACCCAAAAAAATCGGCAGGATAGTGTGGTGAACTGAATATTTCACCAGTTCGAAGCTTTAACATTAACATAACATTCTTCCCTAAATAACATCAACAAGCACAAAAATGGGCTAAATTGGGTTTGTTATTATGAATGTCAATTATGCTAAATGTGGTAAGTAAGGTTGAGAAACCGCGATGAGAATAACTTTTTCAATGCCAGGAATTGGGCGTCAGTTATTCCTTTCGTCAGCTGAGTGGGGCTTCATCAAGAACAGCATGAAATGAAAAAAGTTAATGTGATCAGTTAGAATGGGATGTGCCATAGATTCGATTATAATTACACCTTTTAACGCCAGATTTGCCCAGATAAATCAAACCAGCCACGAATGAACCCTAAGCGCCGGATTTTGGTGGCACTCATCTGGCACTGATGAAGGAGGTTTTCCAGGTTACCAGCACTCTTTTGACAGTGGTTTGTTGCACCTTGTACGCTAGTGGATGAGTGAGTTTCACTCCTCTCCGAGTGTTCGGGAATGCCAAAAAAAAACTAAAGAAATAGAAAAGTTGAAAGGTTCGAATCCTCATGGTGACAAAATTTGGTAGACCTCTAACTTTTATTTTCTCTCAATATCTGAACCCTTTGTCTAGACCAGGACGTATCCAAAGACACCCGGATGTTTCGTCTGAAAAAAAGCGCTATTTATGATCGAGTTCGTCATAAACTCACAGAACTTTTTTCACACTCTTCAGGCATTCCCACAAGCGCGCATGAAATATGAACTACACTTATGTGCTATACGAATGTACCCTTAGAACGTGAAATATATGGGTTTTGAAAAAGCGCTGCATGGCCTCAGAACTCCCTTTACATTACAAGTACACCCATTCAATAATAAAGTGCTGGAGGCTTGCGAATCAGTGCATTTCACTTATCCGAGGAGGTAACGTACTAAAAGGTGTGATATGGTGATTCTAGGATGGAGGACCTTACCTATACTCTAAATCCCTGAGATCGGGTAGGCGTGGCTGCGTACTTCAACTAAACGTAATGGTAGCTGTGCTTCTGGGAGATATTTTCATCTTGACACAATTGTTGTCGTGTCTCTGTCCAACACAGAACAAGATGACAGTTGTCCCAGACTGGAATATTCCACGAGTAACCATTCCGTGCCATGTTCAAATGCCACGCCTGCTCTGGTTCAGGGATAAGGACTGTACGGCCAGAAGCTACCAATGTATAATATGTAAGTCCCGTCGGCTGGTTTGGCACGATCCAGCACACAAGGTGCCAACTAAACCACCCCCACCGTAACGTGGAGCCAGCTCCTTACACACGGTGACGCTGAACTTGGAACAGGAGGCTTTGCTGGGTTGGATGGAGTCTGACTTTTACGAACGGTGAAACTTCAGCATCAAATTGATCTGATAATCATATCGTATAGCCCATTGGGAACAAATGTATGGCACAGTTCGAATTAGGGGGGAGGAGATCAAGTGGAAATCAGTGACGCTTGTACCACTTGGGGCCTCCGCCTCGAGGGACTATAAGTTCTTGGATTTGAAGCAGCTCACTTGTACCATACGGCAGCCTCACTCGAGCCTACATGTTCCATTTAAAGGCACATTCCGCGATAAAATAAGGCTATGACCTCAAATGTGTCGGACGATCCGGAAGGCGATTTTTGAGGCTGCGCTACTTTCAAAATGTGAAAAACGGCAAGAACTCCGCTAGAAGCTGACTAATTAGGCCCATGGACACCCCTTAGGCCCATGCCGACCCTCACCGGCTGCTAGCTACTAGCTAGTAGCCACTATGTTATCTTTCTCTATAACATTTCGGACTGCTTTTTCTGCTGCTTTTCTCCGCTAATCAGATACTTAGCACTTTTTTGTGCCTATTTGAGTTCCGTTTCCCGCAATTTGCGGTCGCGAACTGTGCCTTTAAATGAACCCTTTACCGTTTATATCATTGGAATTGTCGGGTCGCATTCAGCGGTTCCCACCCGCGGCCCTTCCACCAGTGGTTGATTTCTTCCTAAATCGATCTTTACCCGATCGCCATTGGTAGAGCAAGGCAGCCGGACGCGGGCTCGAACCGCGCCGCTCACGCCGGCCCCGACAGTCCGCAATGATGAGCAGTACAGATAGTAAGGTCTTGCAGAAGGAGCTAGCAAAGTGCAAAATGCCCCTTTCAAGCAGAACAAGGACTGAATATATGTTAGATTGGGAATGAATCCATAGAAGCTACAACCATGGACAGATCGATAGCAGGCAGATAGATAGATAGATAGATAGATAGATAGATAGATAGATAGATAGATAGATAGATAGATAGATAGATAGATAGATAGATAGATAGATAGATAGATAGATAGATAGATAGATAGATAGATAGATAGATAGATAGATAGATAAATAAATAAATAAATAAGTAGATTAAGATCTGCAACGTTCCAAAATTAAGACCTAGCCAAATTTCAGAATGGCCTTTCGATTATTCAGTGGTACCATCAAACCAAGGTCAAGCATCGCGTGGAGGAGTTCATCCATCGGTACGACCCACCCCCCCCCCCCCTTCTCTCCCCCCCCCCATAGAAAAAGGGTGTGGTAGCTGAGTACCGATAACACACTTCCTGCAGGTATAAGCATTTGAGTGCCATTTCGTGGTGAAACGCCTTTTCGAAGTCTGCAAATACGCCCGGTCCCCCCCCCTCTTCGAGCGAGCCTGATACGGCCCCCTCGCTGAGGATTCCTCAACGGATGTTTGATCCTGCATCAGATATGGAAATCACCATTATTATTGTTGTATTCTGAACCAGGGACTGTGTAGGAGTTGGCGAGTGGTTTCTATTTAACAGGGAGAATAAACTTATTGTTCTGCTACAGTAAATATTCTGGTTCTTATGCCCTCCATAACTCCGAGCAACCGTTTCGCTTTCGCTTCCTCTTGTGTTTCTTTTTCTATGCCATTTCCTTTTTTGACTGAGCCATCTACTGTCTTTTTGAGATCTTTTGTCGAGTTCTGTGGCACACCCTTGGGTGTATTTAAATAAAGAAATATGTAGGGCATGTCCCCTAACTCCCGTACTCCACCCTTCTAGATTTATGGCGTCTGCGATGAAAAATGAGGTGGACCTCTTGAGCAGGCGCTGATTAACAAAACTTTTGTGCTCTAGAAGATGCAGTAAGACTGAGACTTGTGCGACTTCCAAGCTCTACAACCCCCCCCCCCTTAAAAGCCATATCAGACCCGCTAAACGAAAATGCTGCCATGCGAGAATAATTATGCTATATTCGTATCCGACCACTTCACTGGCTCACATTAACTTGAATAATTGAACAAAAGAATATTAAAGGCATAAGGCATAATAATTTGCTACTTGCTGAGAAATAGTAGCAAGGGTGCTATATGGCGGAAAAATTATGAAAAAAGCGAAATTACACTCTACATCACCGCAATTGTCGGGTCGAATCAGCGGCTCGCACCTACAGCGCTTCCATCATTGGTTGTTCCCCCTAAATCGATCTTTACCCGATCGCCATTGGTAGAGCAACGAGGCCGAACGCCCATTTGGACCGCGTTGCACAGCCGCCCTCCGACAGTCCGCAATGATGAGGACTGTAAACAACCAAAAACCTGCGAAATAAGCCATTTTTCTGCACGGCATTTGAAGAGTACTTTTGGACGAGTCTCACATTGGCATCGTGCC
This sequence comes from Cooperia oncophora, assembly GCA_036418165.1. Lineage (NCBI taxonomy): Eukaryota > Metazoa > Nematoda > Chromadorea > Rhabditida > Trichostrongylidae > Cooperia > Cooperia oncophora. The sequence continues at coordinate 57,329 of MU912137.1, read as the reverse complement.
GAAAACCGCTTTGGTAAATAGGGCTGCATGTACTCATAAATCCATGCAGCAACGCTTCATATTAAATGTTTTTTATGAATGAAACGATAGGAACTTCAGCGTGGATGTGACTGTAGGCCAATTGCGGGGGGGAGGACGCGCGCGGGGCTCTGGGTGGGCACGTTCCAGCTGCATAGAGTACCTTCGTTGAAGAAACCGCTTTACACCACCTGCTCAGGAGTACCGAATCCTGTCTTGCTAGGCGTACTCATCTCACACGCTTTGTGAATTTATCCTGCTACTTGCCTTTGTATTGACCCAAAACTAACTGAGAACCGTACACTAACAATAACAATAGCATGATGTCATAAACAGAGTAAATTGGAGAAAACCTGTAATCAGTCGGATTCACCTCTAAAGGTAGGATAAGAGAAGCATCAAAGGGGGAAGGCGCATGAGTCATGAAAGGCGAAGGGGACGAGAAGACGGGAGAGTGTCGAGCACGACTAACAATGGGATTTATTTGTTGTTTAGGATCTTCTAGGCTTCATATCTCGATAAGCTCATCTCCCACCAAAATCCCATCATCACAGGAATTCCTATACGTTACCCTCCTTCAGAAAGCTCAGGTGCTCTTCACAACTAGCAGAGAGAAAACACTCAAAGGGCCCTATGAATCTCTTCTGAAACAGATCGCTCGAAATGTGGCAGGACTTCCTTTTCAATAAGGACGCAGACGCACCAGCTGAAAGAACGAACGATTCGGAAAAAAATGCATGAAATGCAAAAAAATGCAAAGAATGCAAAATGCAAAAAATATTTTGTGAAATAAACAATACAGTTAACCTACAGCTGTAAGCAGTTGTAAGCAAGTGAAGTGGCACGCTGCATTATCGCTGTTATTTAGAGGAGTGGCGCGATGGAGAAAGCCATTCCCCAGCCACACTCATAGAGCTCATCGCTCTTCTAGCGGTTGAAAAATAGCCCCATCATCAACCTATACTTGACGAGAAATTCGAGGAAATTTTCGGATACTTTCTCAGTGAATTCCTGTGAATGACTCAGTATCTTCAGGTATACTGTGGTATAACTATTTATTTACTGCACCCTCAGATCAAAGCTAAAGATTTTTGGTATTTAGCGAACATCGGATTCGGAGGCAGGCACATCATCGTTGGGGATTCTCGGACAAGGGGAGGGTGGTCATATTCGGCCGCTGGGGTAGGGGTGTCGATTTAGCCTGAAAAAATTTTTTTCAAAGTTGATTCTTCTTGCTTCATGGTCGCTACAAAGGTGGAGGGTCGCATTTGCTTTCTGAGAGAAACTCGCAGCGTTGGGGAGACTTTCTCCCAGTTGTTGATTTTTCGCGCTTTTTTTCACGCATGAGCTACATCCTATCCCTCCCCACACTCCCTGTCGACAGCAAAATTCCGGGGAAAAAATAGGAAAGTTTGCAGGAAATTCCGGAAAAATTGGTAGAAAGTTGGGTACGACTGGGAAAGTGTTAAGTAGGATGGAAAGGTGTGTATTTCCCGAATCTCTTCCCCCCCTCACTTGCGGCTAGGCGTGTTCTGGGAAAAAAGACACACCGAAAACGTAGGGGAGGGAGGGGATCTATGAGGCCATCAAGCCACCTTTCAGGGAGGGGAGGGGTCGTACAAACTCCACCAAAGTTCCCAACTAATGATGTGCCCTACTCGGAGGTGTTGTAGTGGCACATGGCACGCTTACTACGAGCGCGATTCAGGGTGAAATCCCGGGTCGACTCGTGCCCAGACCAACCAAGCCTTCTACCCTTACTGGGACGGTAAACTGGTACCAGATTCGTCTGGGAGGATAAGAACACTGACTTGTACATTGGCTGGCACCGCAACTCATTGTATAGGCCACATCGCATTCAATAAGCAACTGCGATTCTAAATGGAGGTAGAGGACTTGCGCATCCCAAAGGGATTCACGATGAAGACGTTTTATTCAATTCTCAGTGATGTAGAATAAGTCAAACAAACTTGACTGAATAATCATGCATAAAATCCATCTAAAGCACAAAGAAAAGTAAGAAAACTACATAGAAAGCAAATTGTAATAGCAGGGGAACATCCGAGGGATCAGTTCGGATGGCAACAGAAAGAGCAGGGTCAGTGCTACAGGAGGATTGTGTAGTCTCCAAACTTCAGGATCTAAAGCAGCGTCATTTTGGAGCGTGTGACCCTGAGCTGAGGTGGAGTAGGCAAACATTGGTGGGTTGTGGGACTAGATGGTGAGGAATTTCTTCCTCCCTTCGCACTTGATTACGATGGGACTCCCTGTAACCACAGCGTTGAAAGGAAGAAATTCCTTGCGGTAAACCCCACCCCATACATTCCAACACCGCCCTACTGGGTTGATAGGATTGCACGAACGGTTCTGCCCTTTCTGGAGGATCTAGCCGCTGGCGCTTCTGGAGTGGTCCACCTAGAGGCACCTCCTCCATATCCAGTTACAACGTTGTTCAATTAGTCCGTGGGGCGGGAGCGTGAGAGAAGCTCTAGACAGTGCCCACATGCACTACTAATAAGTAATGGTCAACTCATGAGGAAACTTTTGACTGAACTTCAATATTTTTGAAGGAATGATGACCTCTGTCATTTGTGCTCGTTGAACGGTCAATTTGAGAACAAGATAGCGAGTTGGTTTGATGAGTTGATGAATACGAATTGGTTTCAGTCAGTACGTAGGGCTCAAATCCAAGGTAGATGGCCTCATTGGACGCGGTTTGTCTCCCAGGTAGAAGTCACTTGAAGGCAGTTGGCACGATGATTTGGTGCTCGGCCTAAAATGCTAGTAGGGCGCTATATAGTGGGGAAATGGCGAAAGAACGGAGTGAAACGGTCAAAATCCTGCGAAGAAAGAGCCTCCGTTCTCAGTGTGTTAGTAATCAATTTTGGACGAGTTTCCCGTAGGCATCTTGCCAATAACCGCTACCGAAGGTACGGCTGCATATGTGTACCCATATATGCATGCAGCATCACGGCCGCTTCATACCAATCCCTTCGCTTCATAATTTGCTTAGCAAATGAATCAATTAGAGCGTCAGGAACGGTCGTCCATTTGTGGGCGGGCGTTTGGGTCGGTATGTGGCTTGATAGGGCCCTTATAAGGGCACCTTCCTTGGAAAAGGCATTATGCAGCGCCTGCTCAGGGTCGCGGAATTCCGTCCTGCCAGGCGTATTAGTCCTACTCGTCTTGGAGGATTTATCGTGCCAACTGTTTTAAGCGAAAGAGATCGAGCCACTTGAACCATTTCATGGAAGACAGCATCGGGACCTCACTCACCAGGAAATCGCCAACTTACCATGGAACTCCGAATGGAGACCTGTCGGAATAGTTCTGTCGATAGGGTCCGGAATGATGTTCACAAATATGAAAACCGAAATTGCTACCTGCATCTCACAGGAGAATTATGAGCAGGCAAACCCCTGAATTTGCTTAGGACAGGTAAGCAGGGCACTTGTAGCATGAACGCTGGGCGTTTGTAAGTGAAATGGATGTGATGTCCGTGTTCAGGAGGTCAAACTACTCCAAGTCAAAACCATGACCAAAACTTGGAAATATTTCATCAAAGGGGGTAGTAATCGAGCAGCTTCCCATTGCACAACTACTGATCCGTTTCAGAATTTTAGGCGATCGAAGCAAAACAGTAAGAAGATGGAAGGACAGTGGGGCATAGCGCTTGCAAACCAATCATGAACTATGATTATTCAGTTTGTAATGAAATTAACGGCACTCGAAACTAGCTGTGCAGGCCAAAGACTGTGGTCCATGAAGGTTGCGCTGCAACTGTCCTCTGTAGGACGCCTGTCATGTCAAGTACTTGACCTGCTCTCGCTTATACAGTGCTACTTTGGAAGGAATATCAAAAAAATCGAGAAAATGGCTTGCATAGGTGATAAAGCAGAAAGTCACGCATTGGCGTGGACCGAACCCAGCTGAAACCGCTTCCTAACCTGAGGGACCTGACTTCCCACTGCGCTCAGGGCACGCCTGTCATGTCAAGTATTTGACCTGCTCTCGCTTATACAGTGCTACTTTAGAAGAATATCAAAAAAACGAGAAAAGGGCTTGCATAGGATGATAAAGCAAAAAGTCACGCATTGGCGTGAACACCATAGACAACATAACTGGATCTCGAAATAGCCGCCGAAAGAACTGGTACCAAATTCAAAAAAATGTCAGGAATTTTCCGGACACCCTAAATACCCTACTACAAAGACACCCTACTACAACAGAAAACCGTCCAGAATCAAAACTAGAAAGTAAGTTGAAACAGAGCGAAATGGAGCAGTGAATAAATCTCAGCTAGATTTGCAAGAATGGCCACACTTGAGACGAGCCTGCTCATTGAAAAACACTACTCAGAGATCGCTATCTTCAAAGACAATTCCCCCATCGCTCATATCGCTTTCAGATTCTAGCGAATACGTAACTGAAGTGGTATGCTGCAGCTCCCTTTCTGTCACACTTACTTCCTAATTTCTCATTACTCCACCAAAGTCTTGGCTATTTTCCGAAGGTTTTTACAGGACAACTACACGCAAGGCTTGAGATTGCATATTGTGCATTGTGACGGTCAATTACGAACGTGTAGTCCCTAAGTGTCCAGGGGTGAAAAAAAAAAAAAAAATCATGGAGAAACACACCCAGTAAGCACCAGCTTCACTGTACGTGTTGGCCGCACCTGCTTTTTCATGCCAGCAAAGCCGCCTCTGACTCACTAACCGTATCTTCGAGTCATCCAATGCTAGTGCCATCTAACAGCACCAAAAAAAGGAAAAACATGGTGTAAATACTAAACTCTTATCAGAAAGCAGCTTTTGACTTTCGGTGGGCGGGACAACTAAGAGGGTGTCAAAACTGCACTTATGAAGGCGCAGCGCCTCCATTAGTTACTTTGAAATCCGCGAAAATGGGACAATCTTGGAGATTGCGGATTGGACCACTTAATCCAGGAATTACACTCCCATACCAGTCTGAGGGACATTGCAGAAGCACCACAGTTGCTCTTGAGTTCTAGCCCTTGTCATCATCTTCGGTTCTTATTTTGCAGCACCTAAAATGTTATCCGCATAAAGAAATTGCGTTGTACTTGTATTCCAAAGCGCAATTACAGGACTTGGCAAAAAGCCAAGAGAGTTGCACGCGACCGCGGATTTATGATTTATGATTTATTATCGGCATTCTATTGACAGTGGCACACATAAAAAAGGAAACGCAGAAAAAAATCTCCGATAATCAACCTAGAACTCAGTGGGAAAACAGCATAAAGTTGTTGCGGTGTAGAGGGGGTAATCAGTGCAGAAGGGCAGTGGCCGCCAACACTGCAAGTCCATCCACGCATCAAATAGGACTCCGGATACCAACTTAGTAGGTCCGCCAACTTTACTGAGACCCAGCTCCAACAGCCGCAGCAAGGATTAGCAATGGGGTGCAACTAGGTAAGAAATATACATCTTGATAGTAACACAAAACACATTCAATGTAAAGCGACTTAACACACAGTCAAAAATACAACAGTACAGGAAATAGGAATACAAAAATCACTTAATCGCCACTCAGCCTTTCAAAGTGTAATAATTTAGTTTCTGTTCTCAGAACCACCCTTGTGAAATCATATCTTTTCTCACTTTGCTCCTAAACGACTTAGGAGAACTAAGTCGTTTAGGAGCAAAGTGAGAAAAGATATGATTTCACAAGGGTCGTACTAGGATGGTGTTATCATAAACGTGAGGGCGGTGTAGCAAGGAATTACGACTTTCCCACGGCCCCGTACTCTGACCCCGTGCAGTTTTGGGCGGGGGGACCACGACACATCGACAGCTGGGGGGCTGATAGTCTCATACACCCTCAATGTGTTTGAGCGTACCATGTGTCTTTAAACCGATATCCGACTCAATATTAGAACTGCGATGGTCATGGGTAGAACCTGTCAAAGGCAAGCACCACGATACAAACAGTGGCCTGAAGAATGGTACGCCTTGCTACAGACCCCGACGCCTCTGAGCAGGCGCTTCGTGGCACCTTATCCAAGGAAGGTTCCCCTACAGCGCTCTATCAACTGCAACATACCGATCCGGACGCCCACAAACATACTGATACTCGCTACCACTTTAGACCCAGTACCAAATTATCGTGCCTCATGCCTTCACACGTTGGCGAAAATCTCGTTTGCCGGGAAGATGCCGTGTGAGACAATGGCATTTTCTTGCATACATCCGCTATGAGCCACTGGTGGCTCATAAGGTCCCTCGTGAACCACTTTTTTGCCGCTCTTTTAAATTTCGTGAAATGGTTAGGCAATCTTCAGGGAATGCCATTCCAACCATCCTTGACACACCAGGCACCATCTCGAGCCCCGCCCCTTACGACCACGCCCACTTCCAAGGGCGATCGTGCTCTTTCAGGATCCATACTATACCCTCTACTTCTGTGGCTTTTTTTTACATTATTTCTCTTTTCACACAAATACAATAATTCATGGGGGTTACCGACATACAGATGACTCCGCCCACTTTTCAACAGGTTTATTGTGAAGTTTCAATTTTTAAAACCTTTTCCAATCGCCGCCTTCAAACCCACTCTTCACATGTTGCATGCACTCACAAACAAGCACTTACATAACGACCCATCAAGCTACGTCCCTTAAAGGAATATCTGCTAATTTTAGCAGAATTTTCATTTTTTGAATATTATTCGTAATAGGGATGTCAAACAACGAGGTATAGAACTTTATATCGAATTCGGTGTCAGAAAATCCATTGGCGCCAATTAGGGACCTACTGGCGCCAGACGGCGCCGACGAATAAATACGATGTCATGTCACGTTCATGATCAGAGCTCCGAGCAATTCCTACAGTCACGGTTCCATCCATAAAGAACATTTCTCGGCCTTCCAGCCACAGCAGTAGCTTGTTGAAAAATTCCAATTTTCGATTTAAATATCTCATGAAGAAAACAAATTTTTTCTCGCTCATCCTTGTTGGACATTCATCTTCCACAGGTGATTAAATGCCCAAAAAAGATCTAATTACACTAACGGCAATAGCCCGAAATGCCGATTCTGCTAAAATTAGCAGATATTCCTTTAAGGGACGTAGCTTGATGGGTCGTTATGTAAGTGCTTGTTTGTGAGTGCATGCAACATGTGAAGAGTGGGTTTGAAGGCGGCGATTGGAAAAGGTTTTAAAAATTGAAACTTCACAATAAACCTGTTGAAAAGTGGGCGGAGTCATCTGTATGTCGGTAACCCCCATGAATTATTGTATTTGTGTGAAAAGAGAAATAATGTGTAAAAAAAAGCCACAGAAGTAGAGGGTATAGTATGGATCCTGAAAGAGCACGATCGCCCTTGGAAGTGGGCGTGGTCGTAAGGGGCGGGGCTCGAGATGGTGCCTGGTGTGTCAAGGATGGTTGGAATGGCATTCCCTGAAGATTGCCTAACCATTTCACGAAATTTAAAAGAGCGGCAAAAAAGTGGTTCACGAGGGACCTTATGAGCCACCAGTGGCTCATAGCGGATGTAGGCAAGAAAATGCCATTGTCTCACACGGCATCTTCCCGGCAAACGAGATTTTCGCCAACGTGTGAAGGCATGAGGCACGATAATTTGGTACTGGGTCTAAAGTGGTAGCGAGTATCAGTATGTTTGTGGGCGTCCGGATCGGTATGTTGCAGTTGATAGAGCGCTGTAGGGGAACCTTCCTTGGATAAGGTGCCACGAAGCGCCTGCTCAGAGGCGTCGGGGTCTGTAGCAAGGCGTACCATTCTTCAGGCCACTGTTTGTATCGTGGTGCTTGCCTTTGACAGGGTTCTACCC
>MU912137.1:32201-48891 GCA_036418165.1 Cooperia oncophora | reverse complement strand
AAACAACGAGGTATAGAACTTTATATCGAATTCGGTGTCAGAAAATCCATTGGCGCCAATTAGGGACCTACTGGCGCCAGACGGCGCCGACGAATAAATACGATGTCATGTCACGTTCATGATCAGAGCTCCGAGCAATTCCTACAGTCACGGTTCCATCCATAAAGAACATTTCTCGGCCTTCCAGCCACAGCAGTAGCTTGTTGAAAAATTCCAATTTTCGATTTAAATATCTCATGAAGAAAACAAATTTTTTCTCGCTCATCCTTGTTGGACATTCATCTTCCACAGGTGATTAAATGCCCAAAAAAGATCTAATTACACTAACGGCAATAGCCCGAAATGCCGCTGCGAAAGTTATGAGCACCGTTGGCTCAAATTGTACCACGTGGCCACTCTCTTATGAGCCGCCGGTGGCTCATAGTGTTGTCAACGTGTCAACGAATAAAGTAGATGGACAAAAAAATTCTTAAAGACTGGCTCTTCCTTTGAGGAGCGAATAAAGACATAAACCCGGTAAGATCGTTGAGAGGAAGACAATGAAGAAACTACATCAAATCGTTGGAGTAGAACTGACTTGAAAGCTCATTTTGTTGAGAAATGGCCTCCATTTTTCCGTAGGAGTAGAGCATGCGGGACATCTCAAGAAAATGAGTTTCTGTACAAGTTGTTTCCAAGCGGCGTATCTAAGAGATTTCCAAAATACTCGAGATGCGGCCATTTATTCCCAGGGTTGTATTGGACATTCGTTGGCGAGCCTATGTGCACGCTGAACTTTTTCGGATAGACATTTCCATGACTACGAGACCAAAATGATGGTTTCCTTTCACTTTTTTTCCTTTGTTATTAGAAAACAAGAAATGGACGTCATACAAATACTTGTTACTTTGTCCAAACCCGGAACTCCTTAGTGAGCAATGGATGACGAAATAATGACACAGGGCAGGACTTGACCAAGCATAAAGGGTACTCATAATGAATATACACATGTAAAAGCAGTAAAAAAAAGTAAAAAAAAAGAGCAATAGTAGAGGGGGACCAAAAGCTCTTGCCAGCGCATCAGTAGTTTCCGGGCTATCGATACTCGATTCCTCATGGAGGTCAGGAGAGAATAGATCTAGAACAATTTCCGCGTTCCTGCACGCTTATGAGCCCAAATGGGTCCAGTTAGATAAAGGGTGAGTTTGCCACCAACAACATTCTATGAAGACTACTTTTTGAAGACAATCGCCGCGCTCAAGTAATTCGCAGGCGTCCTTCCTTGTACAAGTGGTCTAGTCCTCCTCGAGATTGTCCCACTTTCGCAGCTTCACAACAAGTTAGAAAGGCGCTGCGGCCGCCATAAGTGGAATTTCTGACGCCTCCCTAGTTGTCCCGCCCACCAAAGCTCAAAGGCTATTTCCTGTCACAAGTTCGATTTTTACGCCATGTTTTTCGCTTTTTTTCGTTGTAGGATGGTATAAGTATTGGATGACGCGAAGAAAGGATTAGTTAGCCAGAGGCGACAGGACCTCGCCTCGCTGGCCTGAAATGAGCAGGTTTGCACAACTTGGCCAGGTCCTTACTTAGAGTGTTATCCACATTATGTTTTGCTTTTTTTTGCCCCTGAAGGGTCGTTTGGCTATTATAGGGTTGTGCCTGAACGCCACTTCACAATGTACAGCCTCGGGGTTTGCCCGAGTACACTTATTTCTTCAAACTCGGGACTCCCTAGTGAGGTAAGGGCTACGAAACAATAACACAGGAAAGGAGCTGACGAAAAATAACGGCAGCTCTAGCGAAGACACTCATACCAAAAGGCATTTGGTAAAAGTAATGAAAAAGTGTGAAACTGAAAATTTTGCGAAAGTCTCTACAGGAACTGTGCAACTGACTGAAAAATCAGGGAAGGTATACAACTGCTCTCAATGAAGTATAAAGCAGTTTCTTAGCACTTGCTTCATTTTTATAACTACTACTTAACGCAGCAGTTCGCGCTTCCACAATTGTGATAAGATTGTTGGCTTATGGACAAAAGTCTTGACCTTAGACGGAACTCGAACTTGCACCCTACCCTTAACAAGAAGTATGCCCTCCGCTGCGCCATAAGGATCTCCCCTTACCCTCTGAGCATGATGGCTCTGATGTCACAGCCCTGCAGCAATCATAAGTTTATCGTGATAAGATAAAGCAAAAGCGGAAAATATAAGTAAATAATAAATAGGCATGAACCTCTCTCTCATTACCTGTCGCGCTCTGAACGGCTTTCTGAACAAATTTCAGGCAGTAAGGCATGCTAATAAATGGAGCAATAAATAAATAATAAACCAATAAATACATAGAACAGATATGTGTTCAAACAGTGGAAAAGAAATGCGAGATGTAAATACTACTGCGCGCAGTAGTATTTACTTTTCGCAGGGCAATAACCAGAATGTCCCCGTACCCTTGAAACTACTGAGAATACTTATGACCAGTCTTATCTGTTTATACTGACCTGTATTGAATTTTTATAAAATTTTGTGAGTACTACCACTGCCTAGATGTTACAAGGTGGACGACAATAAACTAGGATGGGCATTGAGAAGATTTCTACAAAGCTGGGATTGAGGTCTTCAGAACAGAATGCCGCTTTTGAAACTGGTTCGCCCTCTCCAAAGCTTCTTCCCGGCATAAACATCGATGCCCCTCCAAGGTTATTAGCGCCATAAATTCTTCTTTATTGCTCAGACGCTTAACAATCGTGCGGTTACTTTTTATGAATTTGTTGGAAATAAGTTACTATGGTTATTTTTAGTGCCTCATTGTGCACGAGTGTCAAAGCAAATTGCTCTAGGTAACGCCACGAGTTTGACTTCCATTCTATTAGCGGGCCTTCGGATGCGCTGAAGGACATTTGCTATCAAAGAAGTGTGCTGTAAGAGCTCAGGACTCGAACAATCTCTGAAGGAGTGCAACACTTGAAGGATCAAGAGGTAATCCTATCTATAGGTGAGCAGTGTAAGAGTTTTTTCACGTCATTATAGTGGAAAATCGTTCAGGGCGTATCTTATCCACATTATCCTTCACTCGCGAGACAACTCACACCTGGACGTCTTTATTTGGGTCTGGAAACCCACGACTATAAACATGGAATGTGTCTTTAGGTTCATCCACCTGTGACCCTGAAGCTGCAAAGATTGCGATAAAAACATTGGGCTTCCAATTTTAATTTATTTACTATTGCAACTAATAATGTAATCATTAACACAGCAAGAGTGGAGGAAGAAAATAGGAATGGAGATGCGAAAACGAATATAGATAAGAAGGCCGAGCACTGGGCAAAAAAAAACAGGGGAGGAGTAGTGAGGGGAGGGCCAAAAAATTGGACAGGAAAGGGCAATGCGCCGCCATCATTGCAAGCCACTGTGCGGATGGCCCCGGATACCAACTTAGTACGTCCGCCAAGCCTCTCACTTGGCCCCTTTTGAGCGGCGCCACCATGTTTTCCGTTCCAGACGTACTAATAAGTGACGCTACTACGAAGACGGAGGTTCATTTTCAAAAAGGCTTCACTGTAAACATTAGGGCAAACAAATATTAAATTGATGAATATTTTCAAGAGTTCTATAAAGTGCTCAAAGCATTAGACTCACGGACTCTGCGACAAACTCCCGTCGTTCTGGTATTCGCATGTACGTCCAGACTCTGGCAAAGCTTTTAGATGGCACCGTTCCAGCAATTTCTAGAACTAGGGATGAACTTCTTACAAATAGGAACTGGTTAGCAAAAGACTTACGTAATTATAAGACGGAGATTCAGATGCCCTTTGCAGGGCACTGGACTAAAACATCGTTGGGCATTCCACTGAAAAGGCGCAATGATCACAAATAGTGCGATTGACTGACACTTTCGACCGCCTTTCTATCCGTTATCTTACTGCCATTAATCAAACCCCACCTAATTGCTAACCATTTGATATTTCTTAATATTCCCTATCTATTTTACTGGTAATTGTTCTCCTTATCCTTTCCGCCTATTCATAACTTGGGTCAATCCATTTCAAGAGCCTGTGCTTGTGCGGAATGGGAAATGCTTCTCACTTTCATCATTCGCATGCCCTCGGAATCTCATAAAGTCACGCTAAGGAAAATTTTTGCTGCACAAATTTTCTTTCTAGCGGACTTTTTGCGGATGCTGGGGCATGCAAAGGACTAGACTTGGAGCGGCGGCAGCGCTTTATCTTCCACTTGCTATGCAGGAGAAAGCGACAACGATTGGTAGACAACGTGCTAGCACCGAGCCAATCCCAGCACCCTGACACGCCCCAGCAGCAAACAGGGCCTTACAGTCTTCATCCGGGCACTTGATTAGGGGGCCAAGGGTCGCGACGCGACTGTGGCTCGTCACCACTGCGGCGATCAACTGTTTCCAGCCTTGTTTAGCCAGCTTCCCCCTAATTTCCACTGTATTTTCTGAGAGGTCAAAAGTGGCCCCGGTAGCGTAAGTGGTAACGCAACTGCCCGGTAAGCAGAAGATGCGGGTTCGAGTCCCGCCCGTGGTCCGACTTTTGCCCACAACTCAGCATTCTTGTGATAACTTTCGTATCGCGCACTGCGGCGTAAAACAGCAGTTATCAAACAAAAACAGTCTAAAACTTGTAAAAAGCCTTCAGCCTTGCGGTTCACTGCCGATATCGGCTAACCGGCTCATCACGTTGAACGTGTGAGTGCTCGAAGGCAATGGCACAAATAGCCATTGAGCTGAGAGGTCAAAAGTGGCCCCGGTAGCGTAAGTGGTAACGCAACTGCCCGGTAAGCAGAAGATGCGGGTTCGAGTCCCGCCCGTGGTCCGACTTTTGCCCACAACTCAGCATTCTTGTGATAACTGTATTTTCTATTTTTTTCTCAAGGTAAGTAGTGTTATTGCCTCTATGAAGTGCATTATGACGTGGACTCTTTTTTGTTTTGTAATGAAGTGTTTTGCGGTTTTTCAGGTATTTGTTTGATTGCTTGTTTAATTGTTTCAATTTCTCGCAAATATTAGAGAAATCTCAATTATGATTTACCTTGTAGGACAGAGAACAACTATTCTTAAGAAAGCAGCCAAAAACAGCAAATAGGGAGAAAATGGCCAGACTAAGCTGGGAACAGCTGATCGCCACGGTCGTGCCGCGAGGCAGCCGTGTCGCGACCCTTTGACAGCCTAATCAAATGCCCCTGAAAACGGTACTCAGTTCGAAGGTGGCAGCGGTTGCTCTTTCGGTGCGGCAATGTCATTCCAGGGTAGTTTCATTGTCGTCGCATATTAGAGGAAAAGATGCCAGTTGTCCCAAAATGAAATATCCCCTGAAGAACCCATGCTGCTCCATGCTGAACGAACCAGCAGTCACGCCCACCGAGCCCCAGTTATATGGAGTTCACCTACAATCTCACCAAATGTTACCAAATTCTCATCCAGTTTCCTAAACGTATACCTTCGAGCGGGAGTATATACCATTTTTACTTTAAATTCACCCCTTTTCAAACCAAATTCACCCAGCTTCCAAATCGAATTCGCCCACCTTCCAAATCGAATTCACCGCACTTATTAGGCTGCGCAAGTCATCTACCAAATCACGCCGGACACTACTGCGGGCCCCGCCCCTCGGCCACGCCCACTCGCTTTTTGCGGAATTTCGATATTTTTTCAAAATTTTTGCATTTTTGGACTGCTGCGTGAAGCCTGTTGAAGGCTCCGCCCTCTTTGAGGAAGCCTCGCCCACTTTTCAAAAATGGTGTAAATCGGCAGTATAGGGTCTCGGCTTTCATGCTAGGGTCTCGTTCGTCACTCGGAACAAGAAAATCAGGCAAAGTTTGTTCCGAGTGACGAACGAGACCCTAGCATGAAAGCCAAGACCCTATACTGCCGATTTACACCATTTTTGAAAAGTGGGCGGGGCTTCTCCAAAGTGGGCGGAGCCTCCAACAGTGGGCGGGGCTTCACGCAGCAGTCCAAAAATGCAAATTTTGAAAAAATATCGAAATTCCGCAAAAAGCGAGTGGGCGTGGCCGAGGGGCGGGGCCGCAGTAGTGTCCGGCGTGATTTGGTAGATGACTTGCGCAGCCTAATAAGTGTGGTGAATTCGATTTGGAAGGTGGGTGAATTTGGTTTGAAAAGGGGTGAATTTGGTTTGAAAACGGGTGAATTTGGTTTGAAAAGGGTGAATTTGGTTTGAAAAGGGGTGAATTTAAAGTGAAAATGGTATATATGTACACGGAACGCACGAAATGACCCCCCCTCCCCGCCCAACAAGAGCAGCCGGAGCAGCTTGAATACGAACCTCTCTGTTCCAGGTCAACGGCTCCAGTGGTCGGTAATTTTGTGGGTCGACTACTTGGTAAGTTATCCGGTAAGGCCACCGGGCATCACAGCTGACTGATTGCGATCTGTGTCAATGATTACAGCTGAGCAAGGCGCAACAGTTCTCACGTGCCTCTTTTCTAGGAGCTAAGCGATATGATGAGCTATATGACGTCACATTTGGTTCCTCCTGAAACGATGCCCTTGAGTAAATCATATTTATGGCCTGGCCGCGGCTGCAGCTTGCTCATGAAAATTTAATCCCGTTCTCCTAGCCTTCTGCATTAGTATATGAGCCGCTTGACTTGACTGGCGAACGAAACAAACTATTTCTTTTTCTTATTGGCATTATTTTTATATCCGTTTATACTTATCGTTCTTACCCTAGCCTTTATTTTCTATAGACCACTTGACAGTTACAACTGTTATCATTTCTGTTCACCATTTACATTCCATACCCCAGAGATGGAGAGGGTGTGGCTGCGTCGTTCACTGGAGCACTGCAAAAGATGCCTTTTTCTTGGACATTTCCAGTTGAGAAAGCGTGCCCTGTGAGCTGGACGTGAGACGTGCTTGCAATTTCCTAAAGCGCAATATGCCAACTATAACGCATCAGCCGCTACATCCATCTGAAGTACACGGCCACGCCCTCCCTGTCTTCGAGATCTGGACTGGTTTTCCGCACTTGCTCATTAAACTGTGTTAGCATCTCATTCAGTTTCTAGTTTGTTTATACATGCCTGTTTTACCTACCCATCTGGCCTCTAATTGCGTTCTTCCACCCTTCCACTTGTAGCGCGCTAACAAGCGCAGGACAAAAATCAAACAAAACCAAAATGAAATAAAATATGATAAAAATATTCGCTCTGAACCTCAGAAGCAAGTCCGCATTAGATTTTTCCTCGTGGCATTAGCCGCTGGTGGTTTCTGCTATGTATACCTATTGTTCCCAAGTGCATTGGAGAATAACCGCAACCGGAGCTAGCGAGAAGTCGAGTGGGTAACGGGCACCACCACTTCAGCAGACACGTTCACGTCAATGGACAATCAATGGGATCCGAAATCTTTATTCTCCACCCGTTCCAGGTACTCATGCACAGCCTTCTTCAATCAGGGTACAGTACTTGGGTGGGTGAAATTGCTGTGACCACCCCCCATTCCTCAATTTCCTCCTCCTGTACGACTCCCAAACTGCTCCTCTGGTACGATGCGCCTTCCCACCTACCTACTGTCTCACCAGTTTTCACCTTAGCAGTGCTTCCCACACCTTAGCAGTTCTCCATGTAATCCCATGTTCCCAAGAACTGGCGTTGAGCGGAGGGGTAGGAAATTCTCTCAAAGCAACTATCAGAAATATTCTTCATACTTCGCAGTTTTGCTGCACCACCAGCTAGGGGGCTGGGCAAGCGCGTGTGAAAAAAAAGAAAAAAGGAAAAGAAAGAAATACCGAATACCGGGGAATTTTCGGCGACCTGGGGAAAAAGCTCTCTTAAGGCCGAATACGACTACATCCCTGCCAACCGAGCAGTATTTCGATGGGGTTGGGTCCAATGATGACATCCATATTATCCTGTCTTAAAATTGTGACTGACTGGTCAACTGCTATCTTCCGAAAAAAATACCTGTCCAATTTTTAATAAATGTTAAATGCGTTGTCCTCTAATATTGATCCCTACTGTGTGCGAAGACTCCATCCACAGCGCTAATTCGTAGTGCATCAAAGATCAAGGAAGATGAATAAGCTAGTGGTATTCCCAGTGGGGTAGGCTATATCGGGTAGGTTCTCTGCTCCCTCGTAATGTCTCAAGTGTAATTTGCTGGGCTACTATAATAACCTATATCTAGTTGTAGTCGCAGAAGCATGGACACGGACCCTCATATTCAGATGACGGTCAGGAGATCCATGGCACGGTGAAAGCGGCATAGTAATCGGTGTCACGTGCGCCTTATTCGTACAGAAGCTAATTGATTAGAAGTGGGTTTACTACACTATTTCAAGTCAATTTACTTTGAAATAGTAGCTAAATTCTGCACGTTGCCTCAACTGGGGCTCCTTGAGCGACAAAGCCACGAATTCACTCTGCCGCTCTAACCTTCTCCTAAAAGAAAGTAAACGACATACCGCTTTTCTGAGAAATTTAAGACCAGTGGCTAAAAAGTGAAGCCCCTGATTCAAAGCGAGCCTATTTATCATAGCCTCTCATACACATTAGAAACTTCATGCCTCATTGAACTCGTCGCACTAAGCTCAATGAGTCCAAAGCTGCTTGAACCCAGAAGTCTCCAGCTTCTCCCTACATAAAAGCCCCGACACTGTTATGTATCTTTGATATTTTCCTTTAGCGAAGTATACTCGAAATCCCTGAGATCGGGTAGGCGTGGCCGCATGTTTCAACTTAACCTGAAGGTGTCTATGCTTCTGGTGAGATATTTTCATCTTGACACAATTGTTGTCGTGTCTCTGTCACAGAACAAGATGACAGTTGTCCCAGACTGGAATATTCCACGAGTAACCAGTTCCGTGCCATGTTCAAATGCCACGCCTACTCTGGCTCAGGGATAAGGAGTGTACATCCTATTTGCAGATCAAGTTTCCGATTACATCGTCGTCCCCAAGGTTTCAACATGGCTCAGTCAGAAGCGCTAATGTAGGTTGAATGCATTTAGGATCCGCTGAGATAGTGAGTCAAAATTGAATGCGTGGCGCACTACAAAAAGGATTACATCAACTCAAAAAAACTTCATATCCATTTCTGCCCTGCACGCTGTCTAAAAGATAGACAAAAAGAGCAGGAATTCCGTCGGGGCACGTAGTAATTTGGGGATCCACAGCGAGGGGGTTGTATTTGGACGCTGAAGGGGATTGGGGTAGGGAACAGGGGGACGGGTTCTGTCTGCCCTGTCTTCGAAAGGAATGTTCCGGTTGATGAATTTTCTCTATTTTCCTCTTTCTCAAGTCGCTGCTCCTCCGCTCGAGTGCACTACTTGGGTGGTGGAGGGTAAGGAAGGAGAAACTGGAGACCCTGAGGAAAAATTTTGAGAAAAGGAATGAAGAGGAGAATATCAAGGAACATGGTGTGTGGGGAAGCGAGCATAATAAAGAAGGAACTTCGGTGTGGGGGGGGGTGTTTTGCGAAAATTTCTTCTATAGGCAAGAGGTTCCGTGCCCTGATCCCCTATCGATCGGTGTTCCATTTCCTTTCAATTTGTTTTCGTTTCATTCCTCCTTTAGCCGTCCATCAATAAACACGGGGTGACTTCCTGATTTCTTTATTCCCTTTCATTTAACACTTACTTCGATTCTTTGCAGTATTGATCTATTTTTGCCCTATGGTTCCGGACTAACGTTTTTGAGTGATAATTTGAATAGATATTCTTCTCTCGCTTCCTTCCAGTCATTTGATTCTTTTACAGTAACATTCTGGTGCCTCGTTATGTTTTTCACCATCTCTTTTATCCACTTTCAATTATTTTATTTATTTTATGTAGCTTCTTACTAGTATTTGACACACATATTAAATACAGAACGCACCCTTTGTTAACTCACCATTTCATTTCGTTTTTGGAAAATCCTTGAGCGTGTGTCACTCACCTTGAATTATGAGAGGCGCTAAAATTTTCAGACGTCAATCAGCACCCGTCTAGACGCTTGTCTCATCAATTCCGTTAGCCATATATGTCTCGCGATCAACTAGTTTTATATATTCATCATGCAGAAGAGACGCCATGCATGCATGACAATATGCTGATGATTAATCATTCATGTGATCGTGACATTCTGCAGTACTTCACAAAAGATTACTAGTCAAGACTTCGGCAGCATTCAAATCCGCAGTCTGTGGCGTTTGGGGAGAAATGGCGACTTTGCAAAATCAGGTTGTCGCTGGATTGAAGAGCAGTTGAGAGAATCTACTAGCTGTTCTTTCCCCCCCCCCTCCCTCCCCCCAGTCATTGTAAAGACCAGAGCTCATTCAGATGTAGCTGAAAATATCTTCAATCAGGAAATTGATTCGGTTTTCTCATTTCAGTGTGACTTCATACTGTTTTACTCTGAACGACGGGTGAACGGGGTTCTCAAGCAGTTACTCGGCTCTTTGGAGCGGAACTAAGGAGTTAGAGCGAGTAAGCATGGCACATTGTTGCAAAATTTAGGAGGTGTCGGGGGTCGTATTTGGCCGCCAGGAGAGGGGGGGGTCGTATTTGGGCTGAGAAAAATTTATTTTGATAGTTGATTTTTCTCGCTTCACGGACGTTGTAAAGCTGAGGGTCGTACCTGCTCACAGTTAGGAGGTGGGGGGAGGTCGTAATGTCTCGCGATTTTTCCTGTTTCACATGTGCTATTTACCTCGACGGCTCGATTCGATGAGGAGGGACAGGGGGCTGGGACGGGAGCGGGAGGGGTGGGGTCGTACCAAACCCCAAAAAAAAGGGGGGGGGTCGTACGGACTCAGCTGAAATCTCCAACCAATGATGTGCCCTGCGAGTAAGTTAACCCAGTCTCCAAACCCTGCAAGCAACGTCAACTACGATTTGACCCGACTAATATCTTTCAAATATTTAACCGAATGAGCGGCATCCCAATGCTATCATTACTATAAGTTTTGCCGATTTCGAGAGTCTGTGAGCGCTGATGCAATATTCAGACGGACATACATAGTGCAGTTGACAGGATGTCGCGTGCTACACATTCATGTGTCTACACTCCTTCCCGTGAGATGGAGTAGGCGTGGCATCTGCATGGCATGGATTACTCGTAGGATATTTCAATTCAAGACACCTAACATCTTGTTCTGTAGTAAACGGAGACATGATTACAACTGTCCCAAAGTGAAAATATTTCACGAAAATAGCTGCCGCCAAGATACACCAATTACACAGCCACGCCTACCGCATTTCCAGAATTTCGAGTAACCTTCCCTGCCTTCCTGAGCCCTCTACCAGAAAAAGGTCGACCCATTGGCGCAGTACATGGACAATAGTTAGCCCCTTTTTACTGACTAAAATGGCCAGTGCCTTCTCCCACTAACATAGTCGTACATTCTAGAAACATATCACAAGTGTCCTGCCTAGCCTCTCTTCAGTAAAAACCTTCATATAGAGTCAAAAAATGTTGGGATGCGGCACGCATTCTACTTCCATACAGAATTGTCGTAGTTTATTGAATGCTATGTGGCTTATGAAATGACTTGTGGGGGCCACCTGGTGTACAAGTCAATCTTCTTATCCTCTCAGACAATCTGGCACCATTTTAGCGTCTCCGGAGGATAGAAGGCTCATGTTGAATTGAACGGGAGCCGATTTTATAAAGTACCTATAAATTTTCAAAAAACCTTTTCTTTCCTGGACATTCATAAGCGAAGTGATGGTAGAGAAGGCTCTAAATCATTCTAATCCTTTAGCTGTGTCGAAACAAATAGTTAGTGTCGTTTTGTTGTGTTCGGACTAAATCCAGGGATTTGAAATTGTTTGATGTTGTAAGCCGTACAAGTATTTTCTGAAACCTATTATTAAAAACGATTGAAGAAAATTACAGATAGTCGTGATTTCCAAATTGCGCAAAAATTCTCATGTCGTACATGTGGACGATACCTAACTCGTCGCATGCGGTGAATCTGAAGGGATGGACGAGGATAAACGTTGAAACAGGAAATTTCGAGCAAAGAATGTTCATGTTTGCAGAAATCCGTACTGAACTTCCTATTGTTAGTCTCCTGCGGTGTTCTTCTTCCCTCCTCGCTCTCCTAATATGGTTTGGGAAGAGAAAGCCAGAGCTGTGGGATTGAATTATAAGCAACCAATAGGTGGTCCCAGTAAATGAGCTATAACTTTTGTGTTTGACCCTGCTTGATCCTCCTCTAACACTAGCTGAGAATAATATCATTGCGCTAAGGGTGTCTGCTAATAACCTGTATAAATGCTTGCAATAACTAAACATTTTGTAAGCTGGAAATGAAAAGTTGAGCCCGTGAGGGAACCCGCGCCTTTGCATGCCATATTTATAAGGCATCCTTTCCCATCGACATTCCTCCCCTACTCGTAATTTTTCTCCACAAATCCCCAAGAACTTCAGTTGGGAGGAGCAAAGGAAGAGCTCTCCGTGGACAGTGAAAATCTCTGGCTCATACTTCCGGGAGTTTCCGCTCCTTCTCTCACTCAGCAACACTGCCTGCAGCGCAAATGGCCCTTCTCGTCCTAGCGACTAGAACCGACCGCCCTTCCCACCACTAAAGAACCGCCAGCACTCAAAATGCTTTTCCTGACGGGAATGTGGTTTTCCTGTCCGCACTGAAAACTCACTAGCAGTTCAGACCCGATCTGCTTACTCCCATAGCTTCTTGCACTCCTTAATAGAAGCTCAGCTCGTCTTCTTTAACCTTGAATTATACGTTGCTTTCTCTCATTGTTTTATAGTATACCTACAGAATAAATAAATTGTGAGTCAAAGGAAGAACAGCAGTTAGCAAGGAAAATCATTTCCACGATATGCTAAGCGTTTTCTTCTCGTCATGTCATTTCTGAATTTTGAATACTATTTGCCTTACACAGTGATTCTCGCGAGCCAGTCGAGCTAGAGTCATCTCCGCTACAGAGGCCTGCCCCCTTTCCACCAATTGTTGTCGCTTGCGCCGCTTTCACACTTGGTGGAGAACCCGCTAGAGCCACGCCAAGCCCAACTCCCCCTCCCCGACACGCCCCAGTGTCTGCAGTGAAAACGACTATAAAAGCCTCTATCATCTGAATTTGTCTTCCCACACGAGCCTATCATCCACCAACCAACATATGAAGGGCTGAAAGCCTCGATTGGCCCGGGCGGGAGCTTCTTAGAGCTTTGACTCTCGGCAGTCCTCGTGGCGAGCGGCGTCTATTGCCACTGCACTACCCGGCCCTGGATAAACGGTTGGACAATCAGGGTCTATTCATTTTCAATTTGAGGTCACGCTTAGCATGCATACATTGTTGCGTCGGCTAATTTCCTCTGCATTTGCTAATGAGTTGCACCATACATTGTCTGCGCAGATAACTGCTTTAGCAAGAAAAGGAGATTACAGCTAATTTGCCGTAGTCATGACTAGGAGCTAGTCAAATTTCAATTCCGTCTTAGAATCTGACTGGCGGAGCTTTCACGCCTACCAAACGAATTTCTTTTCGATCTCTGCTGCTATAATCCTGATGCTTTATTGAATTACCGTGGTCTGAAACCTCCATCGCTACTATATAGTGAAAGATCAAATCTCTTTGTGCAGTAATCGTACTGAATGAATACCCTCCCCTGCCGTTTGCATCTTTTTGGCCTCACTTTTACATATAAAAGGACGTTGAATGAATTTGTTTCTTACCTCGACAACGGACTACCGCCGCAGACCTACAAGAAGAATGCTGAGTGAGAGGTCACCTTTTTCTCTCTTTTTCTCACTTTCTCCCATCTCAAACTGGACCGGCACCTTACGCTTACCGGGCTAGTTCAAAAACAAGCTTAGAGTCCTGTTCGCTGCGGATGCTGTGGCGTGTCAGCGGGGTTGGGTTTGCGCGCCGTCAGTCAGTCCTTCCACCATCTGCGACCGTCTGCAAGCTTTCACAATTAGTAGACAGCAGCGAACGAGTTGTTTATCTAGCCTGCTCCCAATGAGTGCTCTAGAATTAGGGCATAAGAGCCTTTAAAAGAAGGTGGAAGATGGCCATAATGGTGTGATGGTCAGCGCCTCAAGTCCGTGCAAGTGAGGTGCAGGTTCGATTCCCCATGCTTCAGTTTCCTTCGGAAATACTGATTGATTTATTAGATTAAAAGCTGCCATTTGCCTCAAAGCAGAAGATATTTTAAAGCTCCTAATGTGCTTTGCAGTGTTGCGATTGGAATTCTTTGAGCTGCAGCGAACTCTTCGGAGCAATGCAAAACGACATGCCAGTCCATGTGGCCAGACATACCAGGAATGGACTTTGCATGGAACCCTGGTCTAGACTGCACTCGCCTCATAAACTCTGCCCTCATCAGCAGCTTCACATCCGACAGAGGCGCAAAAAGTGCAAATTTCGGCCTCTCATTGCAACAACAGGGATAGTGGGGCATTCAGGAAAGAAGTGTTATTACCTCCGATAACTTAAAAAGCTCTGCAGAGCTCAGGAATCTCAGCAGTCTACGAATTCCTCAGATTTCTGATTTTCTTAACGCTTGTGAAATGGTACAGCAACTGGTAATCGGAGGTTATCTAGCAGTCGGAAATATCCATAGTGTGCTGCTGATCGTCCAAACTTATTTTAGTTCTGAAATTGGTACCAGGTTCGACCGATACCAATGCTCAGCTCTGCAAAAGCAGTAACTGAGCACGGAGTTGTAGACCAGCTCGTGCTCACATTCCGCGGGCCAAGTACATCGCTACCATGTTGACTGTACATAAGTGGTATGCCTTTTGAAACAGGTATCTGGAATTATAGTATACCTGAAAGTCACACTAGGACTTACTGTCACCACTAATTCTACCAGCAAGGGTGAATCTAGTGCAGTGCTTCTTCTGATAGTGCGTCGTGCCAAAGCGGGAGTTACTTCAAAACTACGGGCAACAGAGAAAACCTTACGTTGGGGCTCCCGAACGCAGGGGGGAAAGGGCTGCATTAACCTTTTTGCAGGAGGAGACGTAAACGGTCCGATGATTTTTTTTGATTTTTCTCGTCTCAGGTGCTCTGAAAACCCTCTTATTGGTCTGGCGGGGTGTAGAATTTGTGATAGCCAGTGAGGACATTCTTTGCCCCCACCGGCCGACTTTTTTGGGTAGGGCCCTGTTCGGAAGATGTTCCCTCACCCTAGAACCGTCGAGCTATCATTTAACTACTGACAGTTAGAATTCGGTGAAGAGTGGTTCCCGAAAATTGGGAAATAAGTTAGGAAGTCGGGAAAATTTAGTAAGGTTGTGAGCACGGTATTTAGGGGATTATACAAGACGACGAGTTTTTGGGCGAGGTGGGTCGTGCTGACATCGTCATTTTTTATACAGGGCACATCCTTAGTCGTCCGCACTACCACCCCCCCCCCTCCTCCTCGAAACGTGGCTTGTTACGAAGCGAGTGGGCGGGGGGGGGTATATAAACAAGAGAAAGCGCGAAAACACAATAACATTACAACCAGGAAAAAAATTTTTTCAACGCCACAAAGGCAATTACGACCTCCTCCCCTCCTGGGGACCCCCAACGATGATAAACCTTGTTCACATATCACGATGTTTTTCCCGGTCCCTAACACCAGGACGTGCCTTGGTGGGCCCACATTCTGCGCTCGTTTATCTCTCCGAACGCAGTGAAAGCTCTAAACGAGCGATTCAGAGTTAATCGGGCCTACTCCCACCAGCTGCTTGCACTCTTTAGTAGAATCTTAACTCATCTAATCTAGAATAACTGTATATTCCGAGGTATATGAAGCACCTCCGCCTGAAGCACCGCGGATGTCTCGCGCAAAACAGTCTCATGTTTCTAAAGTAAGTAAACAGTATTTTCCTAAAATTTTTCATTTTTCTTATTTCTGGTTTCAGATCCTTAGCCTGATGATTTGTTTTCTTTATGCCAATAGATTATCATTAGTTCTACCAACCTTTATTTTTATAGCCCTGGTCAATTCCAGTGAAATGGTCGATAATAATTTCAAATAAAAAGTTCTTCAACACTGATTGGAAGACCAAATGCAGTCGATTGCAACAAAATACAGAAATAGCTGTCAAGCATCTTCCGAATTTTTCGCACTAGCGACTTTGCAAATGAATGTGCCTTATACTTCATGGAATAGCACGGAATGTCTCCGTCGCTGATCAATCTCCTTTCTGAGATGCGCCACGCACTCAACTCCCATCCTAAATCATAAGGGCTACATTAAATCCGATTTAGCCATGCACAATGACTTCCATTGGCCAACCGGTGACGATTCAGTGTTAATTATGTTGTGCTATGTTTAGTATCTCATTTTCGTGCTCCTATCCTGACGAATCTGATATTCGACAGTTCCCGGAGAGTGGAATGTTCGATTAGTCTGGGCGGGAGCCAGTCGTGGATATGACCCATGAACCGTACCTAGCGAGCGTGCCATTTGCCGAACATAACGTCCAAAGCCGTAAAAATAGAGTAACTTGTATAGATGTTATATAGCTGCACAGAATGCTTTCGAGTAATACTAGGATTAGAGAGGTAATGATAAATGAAGTGCATTGGAAAGGCTCTAAGATAAAAAAAACTTTCCCTCAGCATCTACTGCTCATTTTCTCTATGGGTTGTTTTCTACTGCTCATTTCTCTATGGGTTGTTCTTTCCTTTCATGAAAATGACCCAATCATCCAGTGGGGTAATTACTCTAGACTCACAGTACTTGTCTACTTTTCAGTGCTCCTCTCATTCGGCTTTATAACCACTAAAG
>MU912137.1:15204-26759 GCA_036418165.1 Cooperia oncophora | reverse complement strand
AGCGTAACAGGGCTCCATGGTATTGCGCAGCCAGTTTGATGCAGGAGTGGCTCTCCGTTTGCATCTCCCGTCTCTCTGAAGATGAGAACAATGGCGCTGCTCCTGCACGCGTTTGGCATCCTTCACTCTGCTGCTATTTCACTAGTGAAGCGAATGGACCTTTCCGTGCTTTCCAAGCTAGTTCTCTACCTCCTCAGGTACAGTCGCCTCCTCGCTGGCTCGAGCCAAGTAGGAGCGAGCGTCCAGGTTCTTGTACAAAGAGTCCATTTCCGTGTTTTTTTTTGCCTTGGCTACGGCTACCTTGGCGACTTTTTGTAACCTTTGAGAACGGCTAGGCCTTCTCAGCTCAGCCCCTCCGCCGGCGTATGGCTTTGTTCTTACTCTGCTGAACGACTTACTCTTTCCCAGAACCATGCTGGCTAATCCTTGGCTTACCCCTGACTCAGCGCTTCTTTGGTACAGCGAAGGATGTCGTCGATTGTACTGAACCAGATTTCCTGGGCCGTGCAGTTCTGAGGAATCAGTCTCCAGTATTTTTCTGACGGGGTCGTCTTTTACCTCGGTGCAGGTGGTGCTTCTTCCAGCGTATTCTCCTTTCGTTTCTTGTGTTGGGAGCAGTCTGTACTGAAAGGCCAGTTCTTCGGCCTGCAGTATCATCAGATCCTTGACAGATTCAGGGAAGCTCTTCTCAATACCAAATGTTTTGCTAAAATCGGTAATCAACTGATCACTGCAAATGTTCCAAAATACTCTGATTAATGACTTTGACAGCTTTTATCACACATTGGAACAAGCTTAACCTGCTCTGACTTTATTTTCTAAACTTTTAAATCTCATCTCGGTTCTTCACTTGACCTCATTATCGAGCACCTCTCATATCAAAGCAGTTTTGTATCTCAATTTCATCAAGTAAACACCGTTTAAATGAATTGTTTTCGTTTTGAATCTTCTCATTGCCAGATGGCCGCCGTGAATTTTAAATGTGATTAATTTTGAATTCCAAGGTGAATTTCACGAATAGTCCTCAACAACCCAATCGACGAGGCGGGCAGTGCGTCGTCGATTTTGGGACGGAGCCAGCTCATTTTCCACCAGTCACTGCTAGCCTCATCTGGCGCTTGTTAGAAAACGAAGTGGCGCCGGGCCAAAACTCGCGTCACGCCGACACGCTCCCTCGATTCCGCTGTTGAGGACTGCAGGTTGACCGAACGTTCGATTCGTTTCAACTTATTTGAGTATAGTGTTATTACACTGCAGCTCAGGCTCCAGAGTTATCTCAAGAAAGCTTAGTTAGGGCAAAAACTTGGCCTCAGGCGGGACTCGAATCCATATCTCACGTTTTTCGACGCCATTACATCAGCCAGGCTGTCTTCTAGCATCTCAGCTTAATGGCTTTGATAGCACAGCCATATAAGAATGTCACCCTGCCAGTATTTGCACCTTGCTCTAGAAAAGTATAAAGCTAGAGCTGGCATGCTCATGTTTGATTTTCGTTTTTATTTTTTGCAAGAGAAAATAATCCGACTAAGATTTTAAAGTGACTTTGAAAAAGTGGTAGTTTGTTTTTCTGAGCATTCATGGAAGAGGCTTCACCGGTGTCCGTTTATCTCGCCATCTCATCTCAATATTTGACGCTTTTATGCCAGTCTCTCGTGACTGCTCTCGGCATCGTAGTATCTGCAAAGGGCAGTCGTATATCAAAAAAAGCCGATATCTCAAGAGGGTCATCGAGAAACGGAAACCACGGGATAAGTGATACTTCAAGGGCTCTTCACAGGGTTCAAGTGGCGTGCTCTTATAAGTTGCGGACTGTGAGAACCAGCAATGGGTTTTAATAGTTCTTCCTCATGAAATTTCTCACCATTTTTCTTATAGTCAACCCTCATTTTACAATGTTTCAAAAGATCGGGAAGATTCCAAAGCGTTCCTTCGTTTCGCTGCTGTCATTAGCGAGAAGATTTTTGTTAATCTATCTGCAGAGATATGTACATATCACTCTAAAGTAGCTAATGGTCTCCCAATCAACGCATGTCAGTGCCAAGAGGATCCCCCCTCCTCTTCGACCTCTCCCCATCCTACCTACTCTCTCCCCAGCTTTTTCAAGCTCCTAACTCCCTACTACTTTTATCGAAATTTTCCTGACATTTTCCACTTTTTCACAAAATTTTCTCGAATCGAAAATTCTGCCGTCGAGGAGGAAGGGTGGTGTAGTAGGCGAAGAAACTTGAGAGTCGCAAAAATACCAACAACCTGAACAACAAAAATTTCTCTCGAACGCCAATATAGCCTCCCCCCTCCTTGGGACTCTCCCAACGATTGAATACCGCCCGTGAAGCAGGAGAAATGAAATCAAAGAATTTTTTACCAGGCCAAATACCCTCCCCATCCCTTCGCTGCAGAAACTGGATACGACTGTTCACGTAGGAAGCGTTCAGACTTCGCGACGGCAGCGCTTTGGTCGCGCGTTCCACGCGATCGATGCAGTCAAAAGCATCCGCATCGATTGTGCAACATGTACTTCAATTTTCAGCGAAGACTCGTTGACCCGATGCCCAGAAACGATGAGAGCCTTTCCCTCTTTCCCAGAACTCTTCAACCCTATCTATGCGAACCTCTTTTGACAGGGCAAATACGATCTCGGTTTGCAATTGAGTGCGACCTCTCAGAACTCATCTTATGCTATGTTCAAGTGAGGTACGAAGCCACGCCCTTCCTATCTCCGAGGTACGTAGTATCCATAATTGAAACGGGCGCAACAGGGAAACTTCCACAACTAAAAGAGTTATATAAACCTGACAATTTTCTACCTAGTAAGGCCTAAAATTTCAAAGATTCTCAGCAGCATGAGCGACCCTTGTTCGCGGCGGAATAATAATGTGGCTTCATTAGAATTATATGATTGGGGAATTCATCGGTTGCATAATAAGCATGCTGGCATCGCCTGAAACATTTTAATGTTCGTTCACGTTTATTGATCGTATCTTAGGAATTTAGCGCAGCGCCTTGCTCGAATTCTTTTAGAGTCACGAAGTTTGAGAACGATGGGGCGTGTGCAAAGGCGTGGTTTGCAGCGTCGCCAGAGCAACATTTCTGATTAGTTTTAGCTGGCTCACGGTGGCATTATTGGTGGGAAAACCCGCGCTGGTTGCTATTCAGATGCACGCATGGTAACACGCCCCATTGTTTCTAAGGATCATGGCTGTGCTTATCAAAACTCGCTTTCAGTCGTGAGACATTCCTACATGAGGTTTCAACTGTGGCGCATTTTTTGGCATCTAAAATCCTACTTGATTTTTCATGTTTTCACTGACTTTTCTCTGCTGTTCGGTTTCAATAGGCTTCATAAATTGTTTCAGGAGTAGTCTCAAAAGGGCTCAATTTGCTCATGAAGCAGTAAACATACCTGTAATGATAACTGAACTTCACATTAAATTGCGAAACAGTATACTTATTTGAGCTAGTAGGCAATGAAGAACATCGATGTGGGATTTCTGAGCACTGCAAAGCCTGCTTAACTAATTTCGAGGGGAACCAGTAAAAACTGTTTTCGAAGCAATCGTTTTGTATAGCACAGAACTCTCCAAAAGAAACCAAATAGTCAAGTGGGCTCTTGGACACAAAAGAAGACCATTTACTTCAGATGATTACCATGAATAATCAGCAGTAAAATGTCCGTTTCTCAGACCTGTTCTTACGATTAGAAAGGCAAGACGTCGACAACGCACACTTGAAATCTCTTGGATGTGGTAGGCGTGGCAGCATACTTGAATTGAACGCGGCAGTGGCTCTGCTTTTGGAAGAGATATTTTCATTTTGACAACAATTGCGACTGTGCCCCTGTCCAATAAATATTGTCTCAAACTGAAATATCCCACGTCTAACCTATTCTGTGTCATGTTCAAGTGTCACGCCCACCCTGTTTCAGGGAAAAGTGTGTACTTGTGTGCTGTCAGGACGGTAAATAAAAGTCGAGGGGAGGTCATTCCTTTCTGGCCTTCGGACTTTCTTTCATATCATTTTCCGCACTATAGCTATCACACCACTGTCTCTTTTTCATACAAATTCTCAACTTATTGCACTTGGTCATGCTTTTTTGTATTTCAAATTGTGGCCCCAGCGCTTAAAGGCGTTGCGCGAGAAAATGATGATCCCTTCGTTCCCAGACAAACCGGTCAGTTATGACTGCTGCCGATCATTTGTGCAGTTTCTTATGCGGTTTTAAATCTTCTTGGAAAGTAGGACAGGACATAGCTTTCAGCGTTTCTAGCAACTGGGGCTAATTGCGTTTTAGATAGCACCCTATGTGTTTCCTAAGGGAGCGTGACATGAAAATACCGCTGGCTCCACCTCCTTTAGTGGATTAAACTTGTTTTGATTCAGTTTGGTCCTGATAGTCTAGTCCTGCTTCCGGACTAGCCCTGACTATTTCCAAGGGAACTGCGGGAGAACTTGAAGTTTTCACCTTATTTTCGTGGAAATACTTGTTAGTTCGTTAGTTTTTTTCGCTGTTTTCCCTTGGTAGCTATGCCCAGCAATTGAACTTGTGGGAGAAAGGCCAAGTTTCCTCACTTTTCTCAGTTTCGACAGTACCTCCAACTTGCAGTCTTTTACCGTAATCCCAGCCAGCTGCACTCACCCATTCGTCTGTAAAGGTACTACTCATTTACGTCGCAGAAAGATGCAAAAACACCTTTGTAAAATGCACTCTTTACTTTTTCTGTTCCTTGCCTCCCTTCAAGAACATTCGAGGGCTCTTCAATACAAATGACTTCTTTAAATGTTTTTTCTATACCTTGTTCTTTTGTTAATGTGCACTGCACTTTTCACGTTATCAATGCACTGTAGTTATGCTTTCCACTTTCCCAGCCTTCCATCTCATCCGCCCCCCCCCTCCCCTGCGGCGTCGTGGGCGTTGCCCGATTTGACGCTCAGGAGTTCGCGTCGGTTTTTTCATACCCGTTTCATCAAATACCCTGACTTTTTTGCTCAAGAATGTATCGTATACGTGTCCCCGACCCAGATCTAATTGCATGAGGATCTCACGGCGTAACTACCACTGACCTCACTCTAATTGCGGCAAATCCCTCGAGAAAATGTCATACGAGTCCTTTTTTCTTGTTTTTTGGTAGGTTGGTCCACAATCCTTTTCACTCTCAATGAACTGCCAAGCCTCAGCTAAATATGTTAGTCGCAGCTCCGGCATATCGATGTTTCCTCTGCAACCGCAGCCTTTGGTTTCATTGATTCAACCCAAGGTTTCTTTTGAGCTCCATATTCGCCCTTACTTCGAGCTTTTCAAAGCGTTTTCTGTTTGAAAGTTACATCTTACTTCATCTTGTTTTTACCAGTCGAATCTATTCCAGCTCTCAAAATGTTTTTACCAGTCGAATCTATTCCAGCTCTCAAAATCAGTTAGGATTTCCTTTTTTGGGGTCCGCTCAGCATAACCCCATGGCAACGATTTCTCAGATCGATACGAAATTCATTAATTTTCCCAATTATCTTCAACTGCCTCATTATTCTTCTATAAAACATCAAGTTTAGCCAGGACAGTACGTAAAGTGCGGAACTCCTAAGTCTTGTGAGAGGAGCGCCGGGAGAAGTGCTGGAGAAGTCTCGGAAGGGCAATCGAGAGCAAAGGATGTTGAGTGCAAAGCGCTGAAAGAGCTGCTGAAAACATCGAATGAGGACCACCCAGAGGACCACCCATGATGATGCAGCTCTTATTGAGTACCTCCCATTATCTGGTAGATGAGCAGTGGAATGTAGATCCTTCTTTCTTCGCTCTATCCTGTATTACATAGGGTTTCTCTGAACAATGAATCTAGGCGAGTTTACTGAGAAGATTACTAATTTTGTATCAAGTCGGCCACTTATAACTTCATCCGATACTTCTCTTATAACAAATCCTTGGACTTCATTATAGTTATCCATGAGGTAAATGGTGTAGTGTTGTTCGCCGCGGACGGTTGGGCGTGTCAGGCGGGATGAGTTTGGCGCGGTGCCAAACCGTTCACCAGTTGTTAAAGCGAGCAAATGATATGACTGTATCATATCGTTCGTATTACTCGTTTTCTACCACTTTTTGTCGCATGCGCGCTTCAACAAGAAGGCAGAGAACTTTGACGGGGTGACACACTCATACTGCCTGACCCCAACCGTCCGCAACAAACTTGAGTGTAAGAAGTTTAGCGAGTTGCTCAGAAATTTCACTTTTTGCCTAGGGGGGCCTTTATTTTCGGTGGTGTCGACATTGCCAGGCTCAAAGGTGGTGCCCGCTGTCACTTAGAAGAAGAGAAGTTCTCTCTCGGGAGCAGAAGTACTGTGGGTCGCAGTGGGCAATCTCGCAGTACCAGCTACGCGTCAGATGTTGTTAAGTAGAGGCGTTATGGCGCAACGTTGCTCGAGTAACTCCGCCTAGAAGTCATTGACTCTGCCCTCATACTGTTGTTTTGCCCGTTTGCATGCTCACTCTTCTTTCTGGTCTCTACTGGGAGTCCTTATCGGTTCTAAGTCTTTGTTCTGTTGTGAAGAGAGGGCCTTATTAAGAGCCTTTTGGACTCTTTGATACTTTTTTTACGGGTATGTCATCTTGCATATGTGTTCCACCTTACCAATGACGAGCTTTGGCCGGCTCTTCGCAAAGTTTGCTTTTAAATTTGTAAATAAAAAAGTAAACATAACAAAAACATAGCGTATAGACCGGATTGTCGCATCAAATTTGATATTAGTTTTGCTCTTCAAACGTAGTAAAAGCGTGTAGGGTCATAAAAAGCCTTCCACTCAGCTCGTTCTTCCGAAGTAATTTCGTTTTGTGCGGTGGCGAACGCTAAAGAAACAAATCGCTGGCTAGCTAGCCGACCACAATGACCAGTTTTGTTTAGCAATGACGAGTACATGACCGCTCTAGTGCTAGCATTTGTCTCGTCGCATTGCTGTGCACAAGGGGGGAACACGATAATAGCGGCTAATGACCAGCGTCTCAGACCTCGCTTGACGCATGCCGCGGCTCTATATCGCCAACGATTTGTGAATGGGGGGAGTTTCCGAGAAGCAGTGGGAATTCCCCCAGGAAAGGCCCAAAGCCGTGAAAACTGCATTTTATGTGAACTCAACATCTGTGGTCTTTCTCATGCACTTCAGACCGTTCCTTTTCACGTGACCACTCTCAAAAAGATGACGTCACTTTTCTAGGAAATTTCTCCCAGGATTTTCCACAACTAAGAACGAAGAAATAGTAACAGTGATTCACCAAGGGGTTTGCTCACACCAACTATACCAGAAATGCAATTAAGATTGCTATTGGGTGCAATAGACGCATATGAGGTCCAGAATCCTCTCGTCCTGGAGATGGACTCATTAACTGGTTGTGGAGGATATTGGAAATTCATTTAATTTAATCTACCAGACGACTTCCCTTGATTAATGCACGAGGGGACATATCAAGCGTCAGCTGATCCGCATTAGACCTTGTGACCATACGTGCTTTACGGAAAACTGCATGAAAGGGATAGAGATTAGGCGCTTCAGAAAGAGTGTATTCCTTGGCTTAACCTGTAACGAGAATGATTTTGCTGTGGTGGGGAGTGTTAGAAATGTGTCAAAGGGCGTCTTGTTTGCTGAAACGCCTCCAGTGGCCTCAGTGATAGTGACTGTATGAAAATTTCTGCCTGTGGTATTTTACTTATCTCTAAGGCTGCGTTCATACTTTGCGGCAGCGTCCATCAGCGTCTGCTAGCGTCCACTAGCGTTCCGAGCGTCCGGCAGCGTCAGCGACTAGGAAAGTATAGATATCGATCTAGCGTCTGCCAGCGTCTGCCAGCGTCTGCCAGCGTCTACCAGCGTCTGCCAGCGTCCATCAGCGTCTCGAAAGCTAGGGAAAGGTAGGTATCGATCTAGCGTCTGCCAGCGTCTACCAGCGTCCACCAGCGTTCACCAGCGACCGGGAGTAGAGAGTATGGGGAAGTAGGAGGGTAGCAAACAGCTGGATTAGGCGTCGTGAAATTGCGGCGTGTGCAACCGCACCGTACAACTGCTAAACACAGAATTATGCAATTAAATATACGGTATAGTATAGTTGTACGGTTGCACATGCAGAAACTTCACAACGCCTAATCTAGCTGTTTACTATCCTCCTAATTCTCCATACTTTTTAGTCCCCTGTCGCTGGTGAGCGCTAGTTGACGTTGGTAGACGCTGACAGACGCTGTGGACGCTACCAAAGAAAGAAGCGTATTGTGGTGACATCTACAAAGGCTTCCGAAAAACCTCAGACGGATTTTGATAGTGCCAAATTACCGTCGTTCCGTTCCACTTAGGAGCAACTGTTGTAGGCGATGCTTGCCTGAATGTATTTCGTTTCTCTGAAAAAAAGTTCAACGCTATGTCGTTATCGTTGCTCATCCAGTTGCTTGCAAGCGATTTCTAATCTTTCAACTGGTTGAAATCAGTTTAGGCGCATGGCCGGCTAATGCAGACATTCTTATACTGCCCTGCTAAGCTATAACAAGATATTGATTTTGCTGAAAATAATGGAGTAATACTTGCTGAAGAAGAATTTGAACAGCTGTTGCTAGATGAGAGCATTACAATAGTAGACTCTATGTATGTATTGCTATCCATCATTCTATACCAGTAATTTTTGCATTCTACATTTCTCTATGTGAATTTCTAAACTACAATGTTCCTTTGAGACTGCGAACGTTATCCTTATTATTATTTCCGAGTTTGTGTGACTCTCACATAGAATAGCGGAAACAGACCTAGTGGTCAAGAATCTTAGTTTTAGTTTTATTGGATTTCCTATGAGTTGCGGACTTGTTGCTTCTGCGGCAGGGCACGTCCTCTGTTGGGGAATCCCCAGTGGGGAGCGTATATGGTCGCTGGAGGGAGGGGGTCGCATTTGTTTTTTGATATTTAATCTCTCCTGCTTCAGGGCGCTATTCACATCATTGGGAGATTTACATTGGGGGAGGGGTAGTGAGGTCTATTTGCCTTTGAAAGAAAGTTGTCGCGTTGCGAAAAAAACTTTTCGTCTCTTTCCCCCCTCCGCTCGAGAGTAAAATTCTGGGGAGAAACTGGGAAACTGGAGAATCTTTGAAAGACTTTGGTAGAAGTGGTAGGAAGCTTGGAAAATTTGGCAAGACAGTAGCTAGGATGGAAAAGGGGAGGGGTTTGTAGCAAAGGGCGAAATTGTGGGGGGGGGGTCGTATTTCCGGAAAAGTTCACCAGCAGCAGAACGTGTCCTGTCTGCGTATGTGATATTTTCCAACGATATATATATATATAAATATATATATATTATTATATATACTATATATATATATATAGTTAGGTATATGTATTATAGTTAGTGGTGGGGGTATAAATGTATTAGGTATGAGGTAGGTAATTATTAGTTAGTTATATTTAGATGGTAGTATATAGGTGTGCTTGACTGAGGGGTATGTTATAAGTGTTATGTTGAGGGTATATATAGGTGATGTAGGGGTTGAGTGAGGTGGATATGAGTGTATGAGGTAGGTAGGCTGGAGTTAGGGGTATACTAATAGGGGTAATCATATTATATAGTAGGGGGGGTGAGGGACAGGTATGATAGTAGGGTGTTTTGTGGTAGGGTAGGTATGTTATAGGGTATAGTATATATATACATTTATATATCATTGTATATTATATATGCCCGGTGGAGGTTGTTTGTTACATGGTTGAGTTAGGGTGTTGTGAGAGAGTGTGGCGATGGGAAAGTTACATCTGGGAAAGTTGTTCTGAGGCGTCCAACTTCTCTTTTTCTTCTGAAAAGGTCTTCTTTCCGCTTTAGGTCCCTTTCGGCGCGCTGTACACTCTATATCGCAACGATGGATAGTCCGTGGCTGCGTACTTTACTAAAAGGTGGCGGCAGCTTCGCTTCTGGAGGGATACTGTAGCTTCAGAACAGTTGCGATCACTGTTTTGTCCAGTACAGGGTAGGGTAGCTTCTGTATCAAATAGAAGTACCCACGAACAATGCATTCTACATTATGTGTAAGTGAAGTCTGCAGCCACGCCCACTCACCGCTGGGATATGCAGTGAATTCATCTGTTTTGCTTGAATTTTTTTTCCTAACTGATACCACATTCCGATTTGTTTTTTTTCCGTTCCGCTTCGAGAAAGGAGAGCGTTTTCGTAGTACTGTAAACTCTTGTAACGTTACGAAATGGTGACGACTTCTATTCATACCGTTTTCGTGCATAAATTGATTCAGTCACCAGCAGCTCTTTCCCATAAGATAGGGGAAAATGCTCATCCTCCTGGCTCATAATCCTTTCTACGCATGTGCATATGAAATTGGCACCATTTCGCTGCTGTGGAAGACTTTACAAGCTGCCTGAAAATGGCTTCGCATACTGACAGGACTTGAAGGCAGATTTGCCATAAACCGTCGAAGACGTCATAGGTAACGGGTCAAAAAACAGAAACTTATGCGCTAGATGTGAGATAAGAAAAACCAGAGAAAACTCGAACACGTTCCGAATAACGCCCTCCATGTTCCAGGCCAGAGGCCAACATTTGTTGGGAATTTGGGGTGAGGACCAGAAAAGATGGCATATATGGATTTTTTCCCGTAATCCAGAGCACCTATATTATTTTTGAACAATTATATAATAGGCAATAGCCGACAAGCAGTGATCGGAATCGAGACTGTACATTTACTATAAAATATCAAAGTTTTTTATGACATCAACGATTTCACTTTTATTGTCGCACTGCAGGATCAAAGGCAGAGCCCACGATCAGGTATGACTGTCCAAGCTCATGTTACGGGGAGGTTGAGTGGACTGCAACAAACAACCCTGTACGAGTTTCACGTCAGAAAGTGAAAAGGTAGCGGCGGGAAAGCACAAGGTTGCTCAAGTGACTCCGCCCACAGTGATAGATGTCTTATCTGTGCTCTCCTTCCGTTTGCATGCTCTCTCGCTGTTTTCTCTGGCCCCTCTCCGATATCCACATTGATTGTTTTTCTTTCGCGTAGCACTAATAGGGCTTTTTGTGGTCTTCTTAACCTCAAACTCCTCTCTGGAGTTTTCTTTCCTCTTTTCATCGCGAGAGTGTCAACTAGCACATACAATTCTGTTTCCTTACCCCGCTGCCCTTGAACTTTTCGCTGGCTTATAAGTCTGCTTTCAAATGCTTTTTTGTACCCTTTGCAGCTAAACAAAAGCAAACGTTACCTTCGAGGTATTTCCTACACAAGCATCATCCTTCTTGCCGCGAACTAAACCTAAATCTTTTGTGAGAAAAAGAAGTGGCGCAGGGTTTGTAGCCGAGGCAATCCCCTTTTGGAAGGCTGGATTTCGTTTACCTTTTCCAATCAAGTTTTTTTTGGTGCTGTTTGATAAGTTATAAAAGGGAATTCACGTCTTAGATTGAACCACTTGTCGCCTTCGTGAGCCTAGTACAGCGCTAATACGTTCTAGAAAGTTCTTAGCTTGATGAGAAGGCGTGGCCCATTCCAAAACAGCTGATCCTGTTGATGCCGCCTTCGCTGCCCTTTCTCCGTAATAGTGCTGCAGTGAAA
>MU912136.1:33284-70423 GCA_036418165.1 Cooperia oncophora | reverse complement strand
TATCGGATCTCATCAGATGTTATCAGCTCCTCTCAGCCCCCCCCCCATCTGCTGCATATCACCGCTTGAAGCCAAGGTCCCGCAGCTGCTGCATCTCGTGCTACGAATTCGGTCACCCTCTCCTTCTAAGGCTGCGTTCATACCGTGCGACGAATCGTCAACGTCGACGATTTCGACGAAAGCGACGAAAGAGGCGAAAGCGACGAAAGGGGCGAAAGTGGCGAAAGGGGCGAAACCGACGAAAGCGACGACTACTTCGCGAGCATTAGATAAGCATCGATTATCGAAAACGACGAAACTGACGATTTCGGCGACTGTGCCAAGAATTAGCTTTTCGTAGATGGTTTTTCCCCCCACAATTTTTTCACTTTTTAGAATATATTTTCTTTTCCGTTTGTAAACATTTTCTCTATCTCCTTCCATCCTCTTGAGTGACCTTGCAACCTATCTTCTTCATTTTCGAGAGTAATACCATGAAATAAAAAAGTATGAAAATTAGAATGGTTACCTGAGGTCCAACTGCGGGACCTCCTTCACAACCTCCTTCACAATAAGAATTAGTGCATTGCAAAAAAGGGTGCTGGTGATGACTCATCGGCGTACTGGAAGCGCAAATCTAGCAGCGAAATCAGAGTGACCCAAACAAGATATATATATACGTTATCTACGAGCATCGAGATCAAAAACTGTAAAATTTTCAAAAAACACTGACAGGACTTTCCTTCCAACCTGCATATACTGGGCCACATCGATTCCACGTAAGCTACGTGGTATCGATGTCATGGTATTTCTCTCGAAAATGAAGAAGATATGTAGTAAGGTCACTCAAGAGGATGGAAGGAGATAGGGAAAATGTTTACAGGCAGAAAAGGAAATGAATTTAAAAAAAGTGAAAAAAATTGTGAGGAAAAACCACCCACGAAGAGCTAATTCTTGGCACAGTCGCCGAAATCGTCAGTTTCGTCGTTTTCGATAATCGATACGTATCTAATGTTCGCGAAGTAGTCGTCGGTTTCGTCGGTTTCGCCCCTTTCGCCGGTCTCGCCCCTTTCGCCACTTTCGCCACTTTCGCCCCTTTCGTCGCTTTCGCCCCTTTCGTCGCTTTCGCCTCTTTCGTCGCTTTCGTCGGATTCGTCGAAATTGTAGAAATCGTCGACGTTGACGACGTCGTCGCACGGTATGAACGCAGCCTTAGGCCCCTTATCGAATCTTATCAAGTGTTATCAGCTTCTGTCATCACCAAAAGTGTTCCGTCCTGCCGTGTATATCACTTCTTGAAATCACGGTCCCGCAGCTGCTGCAGATTGCGCTACAAATCCGGTCACCCTTTCCTTCTAAGACACCTTACCGAATCTTATTAGGTGTTATCAGCTTCTGTCACCCACCAAATATGTTCCCGTCCTGCCGTGCATATCTTCTTCTTCTTTAGCGTTTGTCCCGCTCAGCGGCGGGGTCCGCTCTTCTAATGTGATGACGCCACTTTTTCCGATCAAATGCCTGATTGGAGTGAATGCCAGCTATTTTCAAGTCTGTAGGCAACGCATCGAGCCAGCGCTGTCTGGGACGTCGCTTAGGTCGCTTTTCGCCACTACAAGCTGAAGGCCAGCTCTGCAGACGGTGTCAGCATTTGCCCGAAGCACATGACCGTACCATCGAAGGCGCTTTTCTCGCATTTTGTCAGCTATAGGAGCTATGCCGAACTTCTTGCGTATTTCCTCGTTACAAATGCGGTCCAAACGCGTGACACCCGCAGTCCAATGCAACGTCTTCGTCTCCATCACATTGAAACGGGCTTCGACTTCTTTGGTAGCGGGTCAGCACTCGGCGCCATATAGGGCCCCTGGTCGAGCGACACTTCTGTAGATCTTCGACTTTAGCCGTTCTGGCTTCTTCTGTCGCAGAAGACCCCCGATATGCATCGCCATTTTGCCCACGCTGCACTCCCCCGTGCGCTCACCTCCGCTTTGAGATCTCCATCGGAAGTAATTGCTGATCCCAGATACTTGAATGCTTTTGTACGCGTGAGCTCAGTGACATTGATTTTGATGGAGCCCGCCTCGGCTGGGTCGGTTGTCAGGTACTCGGTCTTATTCACGTTTAACCTGAGCCCAAACTTTGCCAGGCGATCAGCCCAAGCTTGCACTTGTTGCTCTAGTGTGTTCTTGTCTTCGCATGCAAGCATCACATCATCAGCATAAAGGAGCGTCCAAGGAATTTCCTTCTGCAGATCTCGTGTGATGGCATCCATGACGACAACAAAAAGGAGAGGGGAGAGAGCGGAGCCTTGGTGTACCCCTACGGTGATGGGGAACTCCATCGAGGTGCCTGCAAGAGTCCGCACTTGACTCTCTGGCTTTGAATAAAGGATGCGGACCCACTCGATTAGCTTTTCAGGGACACCGTGTTGTCGCGAGGCGTACCATATAATGTCTCGTGGCACGCGATCAAATGCCTTTTCCAGATCTAGAAAGGCTACATGCACAGGCTTTTGCTTCTCACGATGTTTCTCAAGCAGGCGGGCAGCGTGAATGGCGTCGATGGTGCTACAGCCAGTTACGAAGCCACACTGGTTGGCAGAGAGCTGGACTATGTCACGAATACGGCAATTCCCTCTTTCGATTCATTAGAAGACGGCCATCAACAACTCGCTCAAAGATTTTCATAGTGTGCGAGAGAAGGCGAATCGGACGGTAGTTTGAGCAATCTGCTGGACTGCCCCTCTTCTTTCAAATCGGAACTGTCGTGCTTTGCAACCAGTCCTTGAGCACCTTCTTCTCTGCGATGACCTGGTTGAAAAGCTTGGTCAACCATCCTGCTGAGTACCAGTGCTTAGACTTCCATAAGTCCGCTGCTAAGTCGTACGGGCCTGTAGCTTTACCTGCCTTCATCTTCTTCAGAGCCGCTTCTGTTTCCTCAAGGGAAATCTTCGGGAGGGGACCGAATGTTGGCGCCGCAGAGGGGATAAGCGGATGGGTGAATCCCTTTGACGAGATTTTCTCGAAATAGTCGTGCCATCGCTGCAATTCCCTCTTTCGGTTCATTAGAAGATGGCCATCCTCGCCATTGGTGCCAAAAAACTTTTCTATATCTTCGGTTTGGCGATGACGAGATTTGGCAAGCGGTACAAGTGCCGCTCACCGTCGCTCGAGTTTCTTGCTGATATTGTCGAAATGAGAGGCCTTAACTACGGCGACCGCCTTCTTTGCCGCAGCCCTCGCTTCCTGGTACTTCCGCTAGTTGTCAGCCGTCTTGTTCCCAAGAAACACGTGCTGAAGTTCCTTCTTCGCTCGAACCTTCGCCGGGCCGTCGTCAGTCCAAAGCCAGGGCTGCTTGTCAATCCTACGCCGCCCAGGCTTGCTCATGCCGAGTTCTGAACGAGCGGCCTGAATTACCGATTCAACGGCTTTGTCAGGTTTCTTCGACAGTCGTGATCTCAGGTAATCGGATGCGAGAAATCACGACTTCCTCCCGCTCTTTCAGTCGCCACCACTTGATCCTCTCGAGGGCACACCGCTCAGTGTTTTTCGATCTGGGTGCTGTAAATTTCAGCGTGCAGATCAGCGGGCGGTGTTGGGGGGCAACTGTCTCGCACGGCACGACCTTAGCGTCTGTGACGAGTCCTTGATCGCCATGCCTAATGAGAACAAAGTCTATTCGTGTCTTTGGAACTCCCGCTGTAGAAGGTGATGAGATGGGAGTCGCGTTTACGAAACTTTGTATTCATGATGAAGAGATATCGGCATCTGCCATATTCGAGGACTCGCCACATCGGTGTTCCTTGATCCGTAGCCGAATCTACCGTGACAAGCAAAGCCGTTTTAGGCAGCGCCCACCGTCCATTTAGGTCGCCACTACAATGACACACTTCTTCTGGTGGTACTTAAGCGGTCTTCTTCATTCAGCGAGCCCAGAAGTTCGTCTTTGGATCGCTCGAGCATCCAGTTTGGCGGGGCATACGCAGAGAAGAAGTGGTATAGACGTTGTTCCGCAGGCGGACAACCAATCTTCATTAAACGGTCCGTCAAACGAACAACGGTAATTCGACACGGAATCGGTGAAACGATTACAGCTACACCATTTTTAGTTCTCAGTCCACACAAAGACGGCTTTGAAGGCACGACCAATATCTGTCTCGACTGACGAACCGGACCATCGTGTTTTCTGGCACTGCGCAGAGATCGATTTTTTCTTGCGCTCTAGTGCTTCTGCCAACTCGAACGAGCGCCTGCGTCAAGGTCCCATACGTTCCGCGTTGCAAGGCGAGCCTTCCAAACGTTGCCAGACTTTCGGACTAGCCTGGTTGCATCCCCAAGGCGTCCTTGCATCAGGGACCCTCGCATACTTCCACACGTCGCCGGGCATACGAGTGCGCGTCGGCTCCCGCGGACGCCGTAGCATTATTCGTGAATATAGTGGCATATTGGACATTGTGATGTGACATGGGGTGTTCGTAGGTCGGCCCGTCACGAAGGCCTGTTCCTTGCATTCGTAATAGGTCATGTTTTGCAACCGCTAAAGCGAGCAGTAACGGTGGCACCACGAGGAGACGAACTCCACCAACATGCGTGCATATCAACTTCTTGAAATCACGATCCCGAGCTGCTGCAACTTGCGCTACGCATTTCGGTCGCCTCCGGCTTCTGAGGCCCGTATCGTCCTTAAACTGAATATCACTTCCTGTCACCACAACATATGTTCCGTCAAGTCGCTACATCACTTTCTTGAAATCAATGTCTAATCATATTGGGACGGGCTAATGAATTCGCGTGACAGAACAGACAGACGCATCACAACAACATACACACGGACATAGCCGATTATATATAGCAGGAAAATTCGTCTATTCTACAGGACACACCTTTGGCGTGCCGGCTTGTCGGTCTGCATTATATGTAAGCATGTATGTATTATGTATGTAGTGATGTATGTATGTATGTATGTATGTGTGTAGTTGTATGTATGTATGTATGTATGCATGCATGTTTGCATGTATGTCGGCAAAATGACGGGATTAAGAAGATAACTAAAAGGAGAAAAGGACCGCTAGCCAATCTGAAGGCAGTTGGTGCAGATGTATCAGTCTCATGTTTTGATTGATAAGATCCTGCACATCATACGACAACCATTTAGCGCACTCCGAGACAGCTGCTCGCGTTGTCATGAGCACGTGCAGGGGGCAGGGGAAGGGGTTGTGCGAGGGGGGTGGGCGGGTAGTGGGAGAAGGTTGGAGAGTGTGAACGTGCTCGAACAGAGGCACACCATGAACGGTGGAAACAAATGTCGCAGTGAAGCTACAAGGGAAAAAGAGAGATGGTGGTGTGGTTTAGTGGTGGGAGGATTAGCGGAGGCGTACGATAGGGAGGGGGATGAGTGTGGAAAGTGCTGATCACAAGCACACCGCAGCGCTGGGAACAAAAGCGTAAATGCCTCAGTGAAAGCAATAAGAGGAACATATGCATGTTATACCGCTAGTAGATTTGGGGCCCAATCCATGTTGTAGTATCAGTTCGAGGTATCCCACTGTGCATAATCCGCTAAGTATGTCTGCAAGAGTGTGTGTGTGATGTCTGTTTGTGTGTGCGTCTATTTGTCTGTCAAGCAATTCGTAGCGAGCGTCGCAGGACCGGTAGGATGACAGTTCCAAAAGTGATATATCCGGCAGGACGCTAACACTTTTGTTGAGTGGAATGAGGTGATAACAACTGCTGTGATTCGACAAGGGGTCTAAGAAGGGGAGAGCGACCAAATTCGTAGAGTAGTTGTAGCGGATGCGAGACCGTGGTTTCAAGAAGTGTTATTGACGGCAGGATGGAAACACTTCTGGTAGATGACAGAAACTGATAAACACTTTTAGTGGATGACAGAAACTGGTAACTTCTGATAAGATTCGGTAACACTCACCATCCACCAACACCTGGCCAATAGCAAGTAAGTTGCCATGCTTATCTGCAATCTAAATTTTTATAGGTAGGGGCAAGTTGTCCGACTTTTGTAGGAAGGGGATTTCAATCAAATGGCAGACAAACTCCACTTATGATGCCATCAAACTGGCTGGTGCGCACTACTGTGCGCATGGTCAAACCTATGATACTGACCACTGAGAGGATTTTTGTGCTG
Organism: Cooperia oncophora; assembly: GCA_036418165.1. Classification (NCBI taxonomy): domain Eukaryota; kingdom Metazoa; phylum Nematoda; class Chromadorea; order Rhabditida; family Trichostrongylidae; genus Cooperia; species Cooperia oncophora. Next base: position 64,306 of record MU912136.1, on the reverse strand, counting down.
ACCGCTAACGTGGCCTAATTCCTTGCCTTCGAATGCAGCCCATTTCATCATATTTCTTCTTTCTAATGCGAAAGAAGCAAATATCTTGTGCTTACCACATTCATAAAACACCCACCATCCGCTGGAAATAGGAATGCTAGCGGCTGAAAGAATTTTGGTGGTAACAGTATCTACATCTTGGTGAAAGCTCCCCATATCCTAGCGCTTTTGTTGAGCAGCTTTCACGTATCAGCCTGCTGGTGACTCTTATCATTCCTCACTGACAAGCGTCTTTAAACTTCTACCTTTGGGTGAGACTCTAGAGTTTAGCGGTCGGATCAATTTCAACTACAATAACTCTCTGTCCCCCCATTCCCATCCTGCCTCCTATCTTACTTCGTGGAACCAAGCCCTAATCGCTGCACGCATTTTATGAAGTTGATGACCCTCCCTTTGTAAAGCCTTTATGGCGTCTTATCAGCAGTTGTCACTTCCTGCGACCCTCCAATAATGATTCCATCGTGCCCCCCCCCTCTACCTCACTTCCTGCAACCGACGTCCCGTTGTTGCTGGGGTCGACGTTTTGAATTAAAAGAAACTATCCATTCTGGAAAAAAAAAAAGTTTCGCTTAATTGCGTATCTTGTCAGCTTTTATCTCTCGCCCTGCAACCACGCATAATTGTTCCGATCCCTGCCCCCCCCCAACCTCACTTCTTGCAACGACGTCCCGGTTGTTGGCTGGGGTCGACGTTTTGAATTAAGAGACCCTACCTTTCTGAAGCTCCTTATGGTATCTTATCAGCTGCTATCACTTCCTGCTACCCACCAATGATGTTCCCATCCTCTCCCTATCTCACTTCTTGGATCCAACATTCGGTCGTTGCTCTATTCAGTGTTATTAATTAGGTACCCAACCCCTTCTAAGGCTCTTCGTGGTATCTTATCAGCTGTCATCACTTCCTGCCACCCACCAATAATCTCCCCACCTGGCCCCCACCCCTATCTTACTTCTTGGAACCAATGCTCTGGCCTTGCTGTTACACGTATTATGAAGCTAATGTCCTCCCTTTCTAAGGCCCCTCATGATATCTTATCAGCTATTATCACTTCCTGGCACCCACCAATATTGTTCCAAACCTGCCCCCACATCATTTCTTGGAAACACCGTCTCAGCATTGCACTGAAGCGAATTGTGGATTTGGTGTTCCTCCCCTTTTGCGGCTCGTTGTCAGCACTTGTCAGCTATTATCACTTCCTTGCACCCACCAATATTGTTCCCAACCTGCCCCCACATAACTTCTTAGAACCACCGTTCCACCAGTGCAGTGACGCGAATTATGAATGTAGCGACCATCCTCTTTTGAGGCTCCTTCTGAGCCCTTGTCAGCTGCTATCACTTCCTAGCAACCACCGATATTGTTCCCAACCTGTCCCCCGAATAACTTCTTGGGACCAAAGTTCCACGGTTGCAGTGACGCGAGTGATGAATTTGGTGATCCGCCCTTTGGCTCCTTGTCAGCCCTTGTCAACTGTTATCACCTCCTGCCACCCATCAATGATGTTCACGTCCAAACCCCTACATCACTTATGAACTCTGTACGCCCAATTTGAAGAAAATTATGAATTTCCGTTCAAACACACACACATACAGCCACACACACCAACAGACAAACTTAGCGAATTATGTAACAGCCACACACACCAACAGACAAACTTAGCGAATTATGTACAGGGGGGCAAAAAAAGTCCCTTCTACCGAGTCACATATCAGCAAAGTTTTCGCAACCCAGAGAGAAGAAGTGGATACGAGTACCAAGGCGAAAGATACCCGAGATGTTCCTTAAGCAGGAGCTGCCCCTCGCCCAACACTTCCATGTAGACCAAAATATGAGGTCATCTCCAGTCGCAGCCTGACTAGAGAAGACCTTCTGGAACTCATAGCACCTCCAAACAGCTGCGAAACTTCTAGTGTGGAGTCACTCATGGGTAGCCACCTGGAGACCAGTACTCTCGATCTGGAAGACTTCCAACATCGAGCAGCTCCGACAACGTCTACGGTCTAGGAAATCATCTTCACCGTCGTCCGGTCCATACCATCAACTTGAAAAAAAAACCCAAGGCGTTAGTTGATGGCATGGACCGGACGTACGTGAAAGGGAAGACCGATATTTTCTTCGTGGACCCGGACTGAAGGTGAGCGCGCGATTACATGGAGCAGCTCGAGAAGAATATCTTCCCCACATGTCGTCGCCCGTACCTTCTTGGAAACTTTGTACTGCTATAGCATTGGGTGCCACCACATGGAGTCGAAGGACGTTGGAGAAACACTCGCCTACTTGGATTGGAAGGGGGCTGAGTACCTAAAGAAGATGGAATATCCAAACAGGTCACCTGAACTGAATCCCCTCTACTACCCGGTTCGGGCGGAGTTCAATAGGGTGGTGTACGGTGGCCAAGAATTCGACTATCTCGCTGATCTCAGGCACCACATCGCGGTGGCGTGCCAGAATCTCTCGATGGCGCTCGTCCAGAAAGCTGTGGCGGAGTGTCATGATAGTATTTGATATGCTCTTTGATATGGTGGTGAAAATGTCCGATCAGAATCTATAAAGTGTGACTTATAGCGCCTCGAAATTCAATGAAGCAAAGTGACTTTTTTTGGCCCCTGTATAGTAGGATAGTGGGATGAGTTCATTTTCTAGTGCAATCAGAGAAGTGAAGGCTGAAGGAAAAGTTAGTCCACTGAGCCTTCAATACTTAGTAGTGTAGTGGGTCATAGATGTCTGAGAATGTCCACTTATCCTTTCTTATCAATTGATAAGATTGCCTGTCACCTGTCAACAATGTCGCTATCACTAAAGCTCTATAATTTGGTAGTGTAAAGGCTCTAGCACTTTGACTGAACAACAACTGCAACGTTCCTTATCAGCCCCTATCAGCTAATATCAATTCTCGTCACCCGCTGTCGCCGTCTCCACCTCCCTCTTCATATCATTTGTTGGAATTAACGCCTAACTGATTCTGTGTCCTGCGTTATGGATATGGTGGCCTTCCCATTCTAACATCCCTTATCAAATCTTATCAACTGCTAGCAGATCTTTTCACCCTCCAATGATATTCCTTGCCATACCTTATACCATAGCTTAGAACAAACGTCCCAGTGTTGCTGTGACCTGCGCTATGAACTCGGTGACATTCCTCTTCTGACGCCCCTTGTCAGATCTTATCAGCTGATATCACTGCCTGCCACCCACCAATAATGTTTCCGTCAAAGCCCCTATACGACTGCTTGGAAACAACTTCCTACAGCAACTGGAACGGTCGCTATGAATTTCGTGACAGACAGGCGCACACACAAAGACAGGCAGACATACTTAGCGGATTATATATAGTAGTATTTATTAATTTATTTGTTCATATAATTTTTATGACGTCTCCTTCTTCTTCAAAGTGGGTTTATTTTTTTGTTTGACAACTCGCTTTTTTCAGGCTCCATGGCCTTATCGGCATGAGAAATGTACCAATTTGCTTCGGATGGGGGGGGGGGATTCGTACCAAGGCGTGCCCATTTTCCCCAGCGACAGAAAGTGCGCAGATATGAATAGTTTGTAACACTGCAATTTGTCGGGGGCGGCGAGCGTAGCGCAGCAAGAGCTCGCGTCTGGCCCACTTTTTCCACTGAGCACAGTGAGCACACTAGCTTCATTATTGGTCCGGCAAAAATCCCCAGGTAGCGAGGATAGCGCGACAAGTTTCTGGAAGGTGCGAGGGTTTTCTTTTTAGTTTTCTCCCCTATGCGTATAGAAACCGTGCTTTTGATCAGATGAGAAAAAAATCTTATTTTTTCACTTGGTGGTTATCCAGGCAGTCATTCTTGCAATGTAGCTGCTGACAGATTGGACACGGTGAGGGAGGCAGGAATGACTTGCTATGGCGGGGGGTTGGGTGGGGTAGACAGTGCTTTCTCCTCTTTTGAACGGCATGGACTTCTTGTGAGTTGACACTTTCGACGATTCTGGAGTCATCGTTGACCGATTTCCACGCATGGTATTCCGTGGCCAAATCGTCGATGGTAGTCTTGTCGTCTTCGCCCAGCTTGCGTAGGAAGCGGACGCGGTAGTCAGCCAGTTTTGAGCTTGGGAGGCGAAAATCATAGCCAGGCACTCCGCGGTTTCTTGCGTGATCTCCTTAAAACTGGTTTCCATGGCGCGAGCCTTTAGCGAGGACAAACGTGTCAGTGTCCTCGTTTGGCGAAAAATTCATTCGGGAGCATTCGAACTGGCGGCGAAAGAGGCGTTCCTTGGTTCCGAACAGCGTCTTGAGGGCATCGAGCGTCTCCGTCCAGTTCAGGTCTCCAGGCTCCTTGGGAAGGGTGCGGCGGACGGATTGTGTGTGACTTGCAGCGTCAAGTGCAGTGACTACAAGACGCGTCTTGATATTCTCCTCCATTCCTTGGCAGTCGACCTCGAAAATATCCTTGTGCCGGCTGAACCACATATTGGAGCAGTCGTCTTGATCGGCATCGTACGCGAAGCTGTCGATCCTCCTTGCCATGCGGTCGAAGGCAGTTTCCTGGGGTGTGGCTGTGGGCTTGGACATCTTCTGGAGCAGGTCCATGAGGAGCTTCTGCTGGTCGGCAATCATCTGTACGAGATCCTCGAGTGGAGCGCCCTCTGGCAGGCGGTGTGTTCCTCGAAGTCGTTGTCCTGATTGCCATTTGTCGTGTCCTTGAGAGTAAGGCAGCAGTAGAATAATTATTGGAAGACAGTAGAATAACAACATAGAAAATAACCCGTTTATATAATCCTCTGCCTGTCAAACCAGGCAGAGATAGAGATAAAGCACAAGATCGAATACCTAAACATGCGAGATCACACCCCAATAAGGGCACTCATTCGAGAACTCCAACATGCCTTTGAAACACATACTTCCGCTCGAATAAGTGGAAGAAGAGCGTTGTTACCGATCGATTTATCCGAGCGTGCGCCGTGCATTACGCTTCTCAGAGATGGTGGAAAGGTGTAACTTTTGATTTTAGGTGGTTTTTCCATGCAAGCAGATGTTTGTATAGGTGTTGAGGGCTTGGAAAGGACCATACGCACGTCTTTGTGAGGTATTGTTAGGTCATCTACGAACTTACGAGTTCATGCTAGCTGTGACACTGTTAATCAATTTTTAGTATTTTTTAGTCTTCCTTACATCCGGGTCATTTGCAGCTTTCCGTTCACTCCATCAAACATAGCAATGACAATTTTGTGCTGTTTAATGCCCACCCACCCTGCATTTGCGGCCTTTTCCGCGTCCACTGTTGCGAGCGAGCTCACGTCCAATTCATAACACCGGCCAGAGCAGGACGGGGCCTTGGATCCAGTTAAGATAGGAGCATGGTAGTATCATTAATGGTGTGTGGCAAGAATTGATGAGAGCTGATAAGACACATAAGGGGTCTTAGAAAGCGAGGGTCATCAAATTCATAGCACCGGCCACAGCAATGAGACATTGGTTATAAGAAGTAAGACAGGGGGCAGGATTGGAGCATTATTGGCGGGTGGCAGGAATTGATAACAGCTGATGAGATAGCCAGGAAAATTCACAGCAGAGTTGTAGCAACACTGGGAGCTGCTCCAGCAAGTAATTCAGAGGTGCTTGGAGAACATTAAATGTGGAAGATGAATTCTGACAGTGTCCTAGAAGGGCTTTTGGGAGTCCGTATGCTCACATCACCGTCACCAAAGAATCAATGGGCGGAATTGCTTCCACCGCTAAACGACCGAGTTCCCCGAAAATAGGATGTTTGAATTGTTTGCCAATGAGGAATGATAAGAGCCCGTATGATTTCAATATTTTTACCATCGGAATCCTTCCGACCGCTTGCTGTCCTATTTCCAATGAGTAGTGCTTTTTAGAAATATGAATAGAACCTAAGTTTAGACTGTTTTTGTTTGATAACTGCTGTTTTAACGCCGGCAGTGCGCATACGAAAGTTATCACAAGAAGCTGAGTTGTGGGCAAAAGTCGGACCACGGGGCGGGCCTCGAACCCGCCATCTTCTGTACCGGGCAGTTGCCGTTACGCACTTACGCTACCGGGCCACACCTTTGACCTCTCAGCTCAATGGCTATTTGTGACATTGTCAGCACTCACACGTTCAACGTGATGAGCCGGTTAGCCTATGTCGGCAGTGAACCGCAAGACTTTTGGCCACAACTCAGCATTCTTGTGATAACTTTCGTATCGCGCACTGCGGCGTAAAACAGCAGTTATCAAACAAAAACAGTCTAAAACTTGTAAAAAAAGCCTTCAGCCTTGGCGGTCACTGCGATATCGGCTAACCGGCTCATCACGTTGAACGTGTGAGTGCTCGAAGGCAATGGCACAAATAGCCATTGAGCTGAGAGGTCAAAGGTGGCCCCGGTAGCGTAAGTGGTAACGCAACTGCCCGGTAAGCAGAAGATACGGGTTCGAGTCCTGTCAATCATCAGTATCAAAGGTTTAACCATGCGCGCATGGTTCAACCACTAGCCAGACTGGTCTTAATTTACTCGATTATGGATTACCTTGCAGTTTTGCTAGCGGTTGTATCCCCAGTCCTACTATTATCCTACTCAAGGATGCCCTACGCCCTCCCCATCTCCCTCCTCACCGTACCCCCTCCCCTCTGCTTCCTTTACCTGCTCATGCTTATGCCCGACTGAGCGCGTGCAGGGGAAGGAAGCAGAGGGGAGGGTATCCTTGGTGCCCCACCCACCTCTCCGCTCCACGCCACCCTGATCCCGCACGAGCACACGCCTAGCTGCCACGTCACTTATATATGCGTTATCATAATCGAAACATCGGATTGATACATCTGTACCAATCGGTTTCTGGTTTGTCTAGCGGTCGTTTTCTCCTCCACCTAACTCGAACCCGTGAAGCATTTTGCGGACGGACATACATACATACAAAGCTAAGTACCTACATACAACAAACACACAAACCAAACACACAAAGCTAGTGGTTTATATAATGACCAGTCGATCGCTCGGCTTACGCCGAGCTCTCCTCCATCTCTTTAGCCCGGCTTCGCCGGCTTGACCTGCCTTCCCAGCCGTACTTGCGCGAAAGGGCTTCGTCATTCACTGAGCTGCTCATATTGCACTGTATTGAACGAATCGTAACAGATAAAGCAGCCCAGCCAATCCTGAGTTCGCAGAAGGGGTGGGGTCTGGGCCGTAACGCTCGTATCATACATAGATCCAAAGATATAGAAAGAAAGTACAGCCAAACAACACAGCGCAATGTGAGTTACTCAGAGCACAAATCTCGCTTCCATTACCTTTCTGGAACGCCTACCATCAGCGCTCACATTTTCTACTACCATACAATCCATTCAGTCCGCATAGAGAGTGCAAATTCTTATATTTTTGCTACGTACCTTAGTTGTACATTTTCCTTGTTACATTATTCATTTTGTTCAGTACTCAAACGTTTGAAAGTAAAAGGGTGATATCACATCCAAAACACTACCCCGAATTACGATAGGAACTAGTTCGCAGCTCTGCTAGCGGTAGGTTCTTCCTTCTTTCTACCAATCGCTTTCAATAAAGTAGCAGTGTGCTAATGAAAGGCGCACTCTACGTTCCCCAATAGTACCTCCATCCCCCACCCCCCCCCCTCTCCAGTGCCTTAATCCCTTCCATACCCTGATCCATCCAAGCGCTTACGTCCAGCTGCCTCGCGAGCAGCTTGTGCAGTGGCTCCCTTCGCCCCTCCCCCCAACACCTCACTTCTCGCCCTATCTTTTTCCCCATGCTCCCTCACCTGTGCCCTTCCCTACCCTATCCCACTGCTACCACGTTCAGCAGCCACTCGAACAGCCCAGTAACCTCACTCCCCTCGCCTCACCCCTTCCTCGCCCTACCTTCTTCCACATGTCCCCAAACCCCTGTTCTTTCCTACCCTGTCCCACCGTTTCCACTCCCCAGCTGCCACGAGAGTAGCCCGTGCAATCGCTCGTAGTCCGCTGTGTGGTTGTCTTATATAGTGGAGTTATCGCAATCAAAGCACTGGATTGATACATTTGCACCTAAAGGTTCCTGGATTGGCTAGCAGTCGTTTTGCTCTTCCAGTTACATGTTGAATCCTGTGAAGCAATTTGCGGACGGACAAACATACATACTCACATACATGCATACATATCGACAGACCGGCACACAAAACTTCTGCTTTATAAAATAGAAGATCCTTCGTGGAGTAGAGCGATACCGATTCACGGAACGGTTTCTGTCCTGGTTCATTTCACCTTTCATTTCACCCCTATGAAGAACGGCAGGAGGTTGGTTTATTGTAACTTTTCAGATTACAATAATCGCTTGAACGATGTGGCTGCTGAAGGCTATGCTGCCCTCATAGCTTGCAACATTGACTACTTCGGGCAATAGCGGTGAAAGAAAAGCATACATAAAAAGCATACATATCGATCTGTTGCAATAGATGTTTTATGCGACCACGCTTAGACAGCCGTTGGGGAAGCCACAGCGGAGTGTGTCTGACCGCGAAGGAGGAGTGGCCGAAAGCGCAGGGCTATTCAGAAAAGAGAAGAGCACCAACACTCAAATGGCACACTGATAGGAGATTTATGCAAGGATCTAGCTGTATTAACCAGTTTGGCTGGCGTACTGCGCGCCTGGCGTGATGAAAGCGATTAGCCTCAGTATATCACGTTCTAATTGATGGCTCAATCCATGTGTTTGAAATCATGATTATTCGAAGGGAGGAATGAGAGAAAGAGTTGGTTATCAGAAAGTGCAACAGAACAAATGTCGGCCCGGCACACATTGTGGCATGCATCACGCGCATCATGCACACGAGGGTACCAGAGTTACAGATACAGCTATGAAGATATGCAGTCGGCGGCTACTGCACAGCGCCTACCGGCTACAGCATATCTTCACAGTCTACCGTTGACCTCAATGACCGTAACCCTCCCATAGAATTAGAGTAATCTACTCCTCTTGAAATATCATTTTTGTCCGGAGCACAGCAGGGGTTGTATAAAGGAGGGACCAATAACAATACACGCTTTCTTCCTTGACTTCCGAGGTGTTGAAAGCAACAGTTTATTGAACTCTGATTGGGCTATCCACCATTATATTCAACTCCAAACTATACACTATCTACTCCGCCACAGCCTTCAGGACGAGCGCCATCGAGAGATTCTGCCACGCGAAAATGATTGGGTGCCAGAATTCGACGAGGTCATCGATTTCTCCGCCATTGTAGACCACCTTGCTGAATTCATCCCGGGCCCGGTAAACGAGGGGGGCTTAGGTCAAGTGACACACTTGAATGTCCCATCTTCTTCAGGTTCTCAACGTCCTTCGATTTCGAGTAGGCAAGAGTTATTCCAACGCCCTTCGATGCCACTTGCTGGCACTCAATCCTGTAGCAGTACGAAGTTTGCAAGATGGCACAGAGGAAGACATGAAGGCACGATATCTCCTCGAGTTGACTGATGTAATCGTCAGCGCTCACTTCCAGTCCAGGGTTTACGAAGAGAATATCGGCCTCCCCATTCCAGGATCTTCCGGTCATACAATCAACACGCGCCTTGCCAGCTGCGGTTAAGTATATATTCTGAACCATAGCGACGTTGTCGGAGCTGCTCGATGTGGAGGTCTTCCAGATCGAGAGTGCTGGTCCCCAGCTGTCCCTGGATGATTTGATACGAGAAGGTTCGCAGCTGGTTGAAGATGACTTAGGTTCCATAGGAATTTTTAATTCGACTGCGATTGGAGATGACTGTATATTTTGATGTACACGAAACGAGCGCCTGCTCTTGCTTATCGGGGAACATCTTAGGTAAATCCGCACTGGTACTCGTATCCACATCTTTTATCTGCTTGAACTTTGCTGATATATGACTCGGCCTTATTGTCCTTTAGTCATTGACCTCCCCCTGTAGTGTACTGCGCTGCGGACGGTTGGGCTTGTCAGGCGCGATGAGTTTGGTTTTGTTCGATGGTGCTATAATTTGATCGTTCTAGCAACCGGTGGAGAACGGGTTTGGCGCGGAGCCAAACCCGTTATCCACCGGTTGCTACAACGATCAAATTATAGCACCATCGAACAATCGGCACCACCTAGCAGTATACAAACATTTAGAGGTATACATTGATAAGAACTGGAGTTAGGGAAACCTCTTGTCCCTGCTTCTTAATTGATATGATTGCCTGCTACCAGTCACCAATGTCCAGGTATCTGAGCCATCACAATTTGGTTGTGTGAAAGACCTACAACCTTTAAGCAAAATGACGGCGACAATGCTCATTATTAGCCCTTATCAGTTGCTATCCTTCCCAGTGATGTGCTTGTCACACCCCCTATACAGGGGAGGCCAAAAAAGTACTTCGACCGAGTCACTTTTCAGCAAAGTTTTCGCTGCCCAGACAGAGGACGTGGATACGATTATCAGGGCGGAAGATACCTAAGATGTTTCTCGATAAGCAGGAGTTAGCTCTCGCCCATCACCTTCATGTACACCCAAATATGAAGTCATCTCCAGTAGCAGTCTGACTGCAGAAGACCTTTGAAATTCACTTCACCTCCAAACAGCTGCCAAAATTCTAGTATAGAGTCACCCATAGATAGCTATCTGTAGACCAGTACTCTCAATCTAGAAACCTCCATTATCGAACACTCCGACAACGTCCCTACGATCTAGGACATCATCTTCACCACAGTCGCTAAAGCACGCGTTAATGGTATGGACCGGACGTACCGAATGGAAAGACCTATATTTTCTTCGTGGACCCCGGACTGAAGGCGAGCGCTGGCGGTTACATTGAGCAACTCGTGAAGAATATTCTCCTCGCATGTCGTCCCCGTACATTCTTGGAAACTTTGTACTGCTACAGCACTGGGTGCCACAACATGGAATCGAAGGACGTTGGAAAAACTCTCGCCTACTTGGTATGGAAGGGGGCCGAGTACTAAAGAAGATGGAACATCCAAGTAGGTCACCTGACCTGAGCCACCCCAATTATCCGGTTCGGGCGGAGTTCAATAGTGTGGTCTACGGTGGCGGAGAAATCGACTGCCTCGCTGATCTCAGACACCACATCGCGGTCGCGTGCCAGAATCTCTCGATGACGCTCGTCCAGAAGGCTATGGCGGAGTGTCATGATAGTTTATAACGGTTTCTTCAATGTGGTGGTAAATATGTCCGAACAGAATTTAATAAAGTGTAACTTATAGCGTCTCGAAAGTCAATGAAGAAGAGTGGATTTTTTTTGTCCACCCTGTATATCACCTGTTGAAACCCAGCTCAAGGCAGCTGGCGCAATAAATTTGTTCTTGGCCTTTAATGATAAGAGCGCACTAAAAGGATAAAAGGATAAAGTATCCACCGTTAATCAATCCCTTTGTGGGATGCGTCACGCACTCTACTTCCATTCAGAATCGTAGTGGCTTATTGAATGCAATGGATGTGGCCTATACAATGACTTGCGGGGGCCAGCCGATGTACAAGTCAGTGTTTTATCCTCCCAAACGAATCTGGTACCAATTCACCGTCCCCGAAGGGTAAGGCTTGGTTGGCCTGGGCTGGTGTCGACCTGGGATTTGAACCCAGGACCGCGCGAGTGGTAAGCGCGGCACCTGTCACTACAACACCTCCGCCTCGCGCTATAGTGAAGTGGAAAAATGGCAAAAAACGCAGTGAAAAGGTCAAAAACCTGCGAAAAAAGCCTTCATTCTCAGTAGCTCAAAGGAGAATTTTGCACGAGATTCCCGCAAGTATCTTGCCAATAACCTTACAATAGGTACGGCTGCACCTATGTACTCATATATCCACGCAGCACCGCAACCGCTTCATACCAAACCCTTCGCTTCTTATTTTACTTAGCGAGTGAGAACATACGAGCATCAGGTACGGTCGTCCATTTGTGGATGGGCGGGCGTTGTAGGTGTTCGGGTCGGTATTTTGTAGCTTGATAGGGCCATTAAAGTGCCTTCCTTAGAAAAAGTGCGACGCAGCGCCGGAAGTTCGTCCTGCCAGGCATATTAATCCTGCTCATCTTAGAAACTGATCGTGCCAACTGCTTTCACACTGCTGCTGTGTCGAACGCTATGAATCAGGCGACATTGCGCTCTAACTACTCCTGTTGTGCCTTATCAATCCTTAACACTTTCGATCACCTACTAGTGGTATACCTGCCGCATATCCGATATCATAAAATCAGGCTCGCACCGTTGATGGGACCAACGCTAACATTTTCGTAACCCTCTCCTTCTAGCGCTCCTTGTCAGCTCTTATCAGCTATTGTTACTTTCTGTCGCCCAGCGGATGCCATGGCTCCAGGATATGGTACACAGAATTGGGCAGGATTGGATGACCGGATCTATAGTCTCTTTTTTGCAGTTGTGGAGCTTTCACTCATGAACCAAAAGGGCTGAGTGATAGAGAAATGGAGAATAGACAGCGGACGCATAATATTGATCTACAGTCTACATTTTCACTTCGACAGTTTTACCATCGGAAACTTTTCAGCGGCTTAACTGTCTATCTTTCCACTAACGAGAAAGGTCGTTCAGGGCGTGCCTCGCTTTTTCAAAACGGTTTTTTGCATTTTTTAGGGGTTTTCTCCTAGGCCAGTGGGGTTCATTTTCTCTGAGCGGCTCCGGGAATGCCAAAAAAGGAGTGAAAAGCGTCTAATTACCTTCACATAGAAGACTTTCAGCGCCATACTGGCGCCAAATTGCGCCGGCCGCGAAAATAGATATAATATAATAGATAGAAAAGCGTTAAGATCGTGATCAGGACCACTGATCACCCCTAAAGACGAACTTTCACCAAAAAAATTTTTTTCTTGATTTTCATCAGATGTGGTGGACCATTTGTTCAGCGGTGGTGACCGGAGTCGCACACTTTCATAAATATGATAACTTGACCGAGACGTAGCATGGACCCAAGGTCCTTTCATGCTTGGCACCAGTGTCGGTGGTAGCAGCATCAGTGGAATAGCATCCTAGGCCTTTGCCGATTCCTACCGCCTGCTCGCTCAATGATGAGGTCAATCTTCCCCACCAGAACAGAAATTACACACATTCAATCCCCTCAACATTTTTTTCCAAGGCAACTCGGACGAATGCTTACCTTTCCTTACTCTTTGCATGAGTTTCGTCGATATTGTTTGTTTTATAATTGTATCTCAATATAATTAGGGAATCCGTATAATAAAGCACTGTAGACTTCAACAGAAGTGCTCCCAGCCACAACCCAATACAAACCCAAGGAAGCCAAAAAAATTTTTTGGCCAAAATAATGCCCACAAGGGTGCTCGGGGTTGCCGATCACTATTTTGACACTTATTTTCGGCACCGACGTAATTTGGCCCCTGAGTAGCGCTGCCCTTATATGTGTGTACCTCACGCATTCATTGGGAAAAGCATGTGGCTGCATATTACCGATGAGTATCCCCATTCAAGATGTGCCCATAAATGGCGGTTCTCAGACTTATATTCATGCACGGACATTTAACGGAAGGAAAGCAAAGTCGAAAAATGCAAAGCGTCTAGCTCTGTGAGGAAAAGAAACGTCAATCCCACTCTCACTATCAGATTGAGAATGATCGACGCTATCCATAGGCCATGCGACTGCGCTCCGCTTCGATCCCAAGGATCCGTTCACTATTGGTCATGTGCCACAGGCCAATAGTATCTTTATGGGGACCCTCCACTCAGCAATGTTCAAAGTTTCAAGCTGTGCACAGCCCATAGAGTTTCAAAAACACTTGGTTTCCACGGTTTTGTTTGCTCCTTCAATGGCATTCCAGGAGCCTTCAACGAGAATGAAGCCGCTTTTGCAGCTCATGCTGAATGCCCTACAAAATAGAATAAACCATTTCAGGAAGGCGGGGCACGCCCTGAACGACCTCCCGTGTGAGTGATATATGCTTCGGAAGTGTGACAAGCACTGGACAGTGACAAGTTACTTTTAGCGGAGATAGGAAGGGAACGGTAGTATTCTCTTCTGAGCTGCAAAAGCGGCTTCATTCTCGTTGAAGGCTCCTGGAATGCCATTGAAGGAGCAAACAAAACCGTGGAAACCAAGTGTTTTTGAAACTCTATGGGTCATCCGGGCAGTTGATTAGGGCGGTCGTCAACGAGCCGCAGCGCGTGCCAGGAACTATTTGTTTTTTCCAGGCTAATTTAGTTTTTTTTCCACCTTGTGAAGATAAGGAGCTGCTAATCTGGGAAAAAGTAGCCAAAACAGCGAAAAGTTGGAAAAAATGACTAAATTAGATTGGAAAAAGCAAATAGTTCCTGGCACGCGCTGCGGCCCGTTGACGACCGCCCTAATCCCGGATGACGAGGGTATCTTAGGACCAGAAGTTGAACCAAAAGTCAGGCTGTGCATTGAAATCCTGTCAATGGTTATTCCTTATCCACCATACACTGCGCGATGCAGTGGTGTCAGTTCACACTTGTTCAATTAATGCCTTCGATGGTTCACCTGGTTAGAGCCTATCGAAAGCATCCATGAAGTACAATAATGAACGTTAAGCAGAGTGGAATTACGTTTTCACCATGAGTTCACTCTGTATCTTATGGCATACGCACACTGACTCTCGCACACTTGAAATCTAGGTTCCTCTTCATACTACTGACCCTTCATCCATGCGTCGGCAGCACTACTTTTCACGAGCCATGCTGTACACAGAATGATAGCGCAACTGATTATCCTAAAATGGTTATCCATTTAAAGTACGCAGTGGATTACAAGGTGAGTACAGTAGAGTACTACTTCATAAAGATGCGTATAAATTACCAGTCGGATCATCCAGCATCGCCGCCCAACCCTCGTTCTGCGTGAAAGTGGGAGTCCTGCTTTCCCATACTTCCACTCTCTGGCTATTTTGAAACCGAATGACGAATTTTCGAAATGAAAGGTTCCTGGTCACGGTCACGCCCCGCCCATAGCGCTGAGGGAGTAGCTCAGCTTGTGCATGTTCCGTACAACTTGGCCCGCGCCCTACCCATCCCACCCATGACCAGGCCTTTCACACTGGCTCTTTAGGTGATGCAGAATATCCGGACAGACACACACACTCGGACATACGCTGCCCTTTGCATCCTACTATATATAATCGGCTGAGAGACACACACGCACACGGACATACACTGCCCTTTGCATCCTACTATATATAATCGACTGTCTGTGTGCGTGCGTGTATGTGTGTCTGTCTGTCTCTGTCTGTTTGTCTGTCACAAAATTGATAGCGCCGTTCCCAGTAGCAGCGAGACATTGGTTTCAGGAAGTGATGTAGGGGGTGTGACGGGAGCACCATTGGTGGGTGACAGGAAGTGATATCGATTGATAAGATCCGATGAGAGGCGTTAGAAGGGAGAGGTCGTCATATTCATAACGCGGGTGACAGCATCAAGTAGGTGCTGATTCCTAGGTATGATACAGTGTATGAGAAAGAAACATTATTGATGGGTGGGAGTGATATCAGCTGATAAGATCCGATAAGATGCTTCAGAAGGGGGTCCGAGTATACAGTGCGGAAGACGGCAAGATGGGACGTTGGTTTCAAGATATGGTAAAGGCTATAAGACATGACTGCTATTGGTGGGTGACGAGGAGAGCTGGCAGTGGCTAATAGGTTTCGATAAGGAGAGTCAGAATGGTAAGATCACCATACTCATAACGCGGGACACAGCATCAACTAGTCGTTGATTTCAGAGAACCATGTAGAGTGGGACATAGGGACATTGACGGCAGATGACAGGAGGTGATAACAGCTGATGGGTTCTGATAAAAAAGTTGCCGTTGTTGTTCAGTCAAAGTGCTGGAGCCTTTACACTACCAAATTAGAGAGAGATTTAGTGATAGGAACATTGATGACGGATGATAGACTGCGACTTTCCCCTGTCGTCTATTTGTTCCTCCTGACAAACTGAGTGCTGCTGACTGTCTCAGTTGAATGATAGTCGATTTGTTTTCAAAGCCTTTTTTCATTTTTTTCTTAGTTGTTTGCTTTGAGTATTTGTTATATACGCTGCAACATTGTATAATTTGGGCGCGTTCTATGAACGCATAAGTAAATAAATAAACACCAGTCATTATCTACCGATATCTGGCCCCTCTGGCTTACTACAGATATCAACCGCGAAAAGGCTGCACCACATCATCAGAGACCGCAGTTACTACATCAGAATGGGTAAATTTGAAATAGTTCGGATGAGTCCTTGACCAACACCCGGAAGAGGTATAACTGCAGGGTCATGGGTGTCACTGAAAAGGAGAACCCATATTGCTTGAAATATCAAAATGTGTGTCGCACGGAGAGTTCGACTGTTACCACAGACAGGACGCCCCCGCTCCCAGTTGTTGAGATACCTCCTTATTTTGCTACGACTGCGACGTTTTTGATTGATGAATTTCTCCATTTTTCCGTTTCAGCCGCACTATATATCCGTCCCCCCCTCACGCTCGGCTCCATTGCATGCATATAAAAACAATTACTTCATTAGACAACTTTCATTCTGTTGCTTCATTTTCCATTTTCTCGTTTCAGCCGCACTATATACCCCCTCCCCTCACGCTCGGCTCCATTGCATGCATCTAAAACCAAATACTTCATTAGACAAATTTGATTCCGTTGCCATTAAAGGAAAGGGTTCACACAAAGCCCCTAATACTCGGCATTATAGCGGTAAGAAGTGAGAAAAATGTAGCGCAGATGGTATCTTATCTGTTTTTCTCGATTGATAAGATTGTCGTCACCCGTCATCAATATCCTCATCACCAAATCTCTGTGATTTGGTAGCGTGAACCACCCCGAACAGCGACGACGACTGCAATTTCTTTTAACAGCCCCTTTCAGTAGTTATCGCCTCCAGTCACCCACGGTTGATGTCCCTATCTTTTCTTCTATATCACTTGCTGAGACGTAGGCCTCGCTGATGCTGTGACCTGCGCTGTGAATGCGATGACCTCACCTCTCTAACGCCCTTTATCGAATCTTATCAGCAGCTTACAGTTCTTGTCACCCCCTAATAATATTCTTGCCCCATACCCTTTATCATATCTTGGAATCAAGAACTAGTTGATGCTGCCACCGCGTTATGAATATGGTGACTCCCCTTTCTAACGCCTCTTATCTGATCTTATCAACTGAAATCACTTCCTATCACCCACCAATAGTGTTTCCGTCACACCCCCTACATCACTCTTTAGAACCAATATTTCACTGCTACTGAGACCGGCGTATGAATTTCGTGACAAACAGACAAACGCACGCACGCACACACACACCCACACACACGGAAGTAGCCCATCCTACTATTATATAATCCGCTATGTCCGTTGCATGTGTGTATGTGTGTAAAACTTCAGCTAGCGGATAGCATGCTAATCGAAAAGGAAAACGTTCATCGGTAGGCATTTCGCTGCAAGTAACGATATCAGTTCTTTTGCTGAGCGTTTCTATGCGAATTAAATATTGCGCTGTACCGACCACCCATTGCATCTACATCTACGTTTTGTGTATTGTATAGGCGTAATGGCGCGGACCACACTCCTACAGCAAATAGAAGCGTGTGCTAAGTAGAGTAGTATCCTGAGGCAGAAGAACTTGTCAGATCAGAAATTCATTGCGTCAATACCACCGGTAGAATAGGAGAAGACCAGTCGGATCGCCTGGCTGACGCCGAGCTCTCCTCCTTATCTTTAGCTGGCTTGGCTTAGCCAGGCGCACTTCACAATGGGAACGGAATTTGTTCTTTCATTTAGCTTTGCACGCTGTTTTAATCGAATCATAATAGATGGAGCAGCCCACGCGCGAGCTCACGTCCAGCTGGAGCAGCTTGAGCAATGACTTGGGGTATACTGTATGGTCGTGCTTTAAAGTGTAATTTGTTCATAGCACCTTCAAAAGACATGCTGTCAACAGAGAAGAAAGTTGTGAGGGTTACGAGAGGGTTCGTTTACGATTAGTTTTGGGTTTTTGCGTGTTTGGGTTCTTTTATGATTTCTGAATGTCTCGTGGGGGGCAGGGAGGGGACTGCAATTCTAGTCGGTTCCTATCACTTTTTGAGGCATCTTATGTCGTAGGCTCGATAGCGATGAATTTCTTCTCGATGACGTTACTTCTTTTTTTCTGAGCATTTATCGCGGACGCTCGATCAGCCCTTAAAAGTCCAAGGTCGCCGACTTTTTGTGACTTTTCGGTGATATGACTCCTCACTCGAACTAGATCACCTAGTTCCTCGACCATTCCTTCACTTCTTTCTGCTATCGCACAGTGAGCGAGCTAGAGTTAAGCGCCCCTTTCTCTGATTATATCGTAGCGTTGCCATCGGTATTCCTGTGTTTTCTCATCAGTTTTTCTGTGGCGATAGTCTTCATCAGCCGACCTGTCAGCCTGAGCTGAGCCTTGTATTCCTGTCGACACCGTTTTGCAATTACGCAGCAGTAGTGATTGGTTTTGCCATGGTAGCAACGGAGTTTGTGACCCTAACAGTAACGAACTATTACGAAAGGTTTTGCAGTCTGAAACGAGAGGATCTTCCACTTCCAGAAGGTACATTATGGAAAATGTCCCTTCGCTTAGGGAAAGGCAAGAAGTAGAATGTGGTGCGATTCCCGAAACAGGCGAGCACCTCCAGTTTTCCTATTCCATTCGAGCTTGAGGTTGTCCAATTTATTATTCTGTAGAAGTAGGCTATGTAGCAACTATCCCAATTTCGGTCATTATCTTCAAATGCGCTAATGTGGGGGATCCCGCTCGCAATCCCTCCTTCACATAAACGTCGCCCTACTTTCCCCAGCTTATTTTGTCTATTTCCAGATACGGTAAATGGTGCACATATGTTGCCGTCTGACTGCTAGAGAAGCCGAAGAGACCTCTAACTACATTTGAAGCGCAGGCTACGAGACTTCGAAAAATGCCAGAAACGCAGCACGCAATACGCGTTGCGCGGACAATTCAGACACAGATGCTACAAGGACACTGTAACGGTTCAGTTCGATGTGCAACGTGTCTGCCGCGTAGCTTGTTTTTGGGGTGTAGTGACAAGGACTTATCACACGACCTTGGAACGTAATCTCCGCGCATGCTCGGGCAAGGACTGCACTACTATTGAATAGCTGAGAGCCTGCTAAACCGGCCTGAGCGCATGTCTTCCCTCGGTACGTTTGCTGATGTGCTTGATTGGTCGCAACTGTGCTTGCCTGCATGTTTAGGAGGCTGTGGCAAGCTAATACGCGAGCCAGTCCAAAAATTTTTGAACTACTGATAAACACCTTTGCTCTTCCATAGCGGCTAAGCGCTATGGATAATTTGCTGAACTGTCTGTGTGTATGCGGGTGTGCATCCGTCTGATTGTCACGGAAATCACAATGCCCATCCCTGTAGCAGTGGGACATTGGTTGCGAGAAGTGATGTGTGGGGGGGGGGTGAGACGGGAACACTATTGGTGTGTGTCAGGAAGTGATCTCCGGTGACTATTCGGTAAGAGGCGTTAGAAGGGTACTCACAGCGCAAGGCGCAGCATCCGCGAGGCGTTGGTCTCAGCAAGCGGTATAGAGGGTGAAATGGGCACATTAGTGGTGCATGAGAGAAAGCCATAGCTACTCATATGGGCTGATAAGAAACGTTGCATCGTCGCCTCTGTTCAAGGTGGTGAAGCTTCAAACCTACCATATAGTAAAGATTTAGTGATGAGAACTTGATGAACTGAGAATTTAGTGATGAAAAGTGGGTGACAGGTGATTGTATCATTCAACAGGAATATATTGGAGGCCACTTCACCACATTTTCATCACTTATTACAACTATCACCTGTATCAGCTGTTCTCCCGTTGATCATCAAGCTCCTCGATTAAGTGCCTGCAACGTGCTAGTGTTGCCCAGTGGGTTCTCTCTGTTTGACGGACACGACGAACTTCAAAACATTCGTTCAGAGCTTTCAACAAGAAGTCTGACTATCGCGTGGGCTGTCGCCCAGGTGTGTGCTTGACGTTCCATGGAAGCCAGTCGGTAATCGCTCTGGTCCAGCTGTCATCTTCTATACGTACAAGGTGCTTGACCCACCTGATCTTCGAAATCTTGGTGGATGCGGCTGCGTTTTCGATCCTTGATCTCCAAGTCTCCGAGCTTTATGGTTAAGTTAAAGCTCCACCGCTGAATTGAAGAGGCAGGCACGGAGCCTGGTGTTCTTCATCTTCTTCGCTACTCCGTTGATGTTTTCAAAAGCTGCTCAAGCTGCTCGCTTCCTCCTGCTCATCTCTGGTGCTACGTCGTTCATCATATCGATCTCCCGACCCAAGTACACATGGTTAGAGCATTCAGAGATGTTCAATCCGTTGAGCGATAACTGGGCATCAGAAACCAGTTCTTCCTCATAAACATCGTCTTTGAATGAGTAAGCTGTTGCAGAACTATTTTTTCCATACGCGCAGCGGAAACCAGCCACGATCCGTTCTGCTTCCTCAATGTTTGGTGTTATCAGATGGATGTCGTCAGCAAAGCGGAGATGATGTCGTTGTCGACCGCCGATCTCCACTACCACGTTTCCCATTCCAGTTGGCTCATGACTGAGGTGCTGAAGAACTTGGGCTAGATTGTGTCATCCGGACCCCCCTCTTCACGTCGATGATAATCTCCTTGTAGAATGGTGAGATCCCAGTCGTGAAAATGCTGTAGAGCTCACGAAGACATAGAGATGTACTGATTAACGCTTATCTAAGAGTCCGATAAGGATTCAGTCTCATAGGCTTTCTTTGAATCAATGAACGTGAGACATAGCGGCATATGCTTCACTAAGCTTTGTTACCATGTGGGTGTGATTGATCTTATGGAATTTTCTCCGAAACCCTGCTTGCTCGCATGGCTCTCTCGTTTAGTGCTCTGCCAATAATGTTAAGGATGACGAAGACCTTGTAGACTACAGATGGCATTCAGATACGGCTATACCAACGTCATGCAGCTCTCCGTTCTTCTGCAGCAACACAGTCCTGCTTGTTTCACGAGGCGGGTACCTTGCATTCAGACGGCGTGCCATACAATTCTTCACCGACGAGAATGTCGGACTTCGGAAAAGAAAGCTGAAGAGAGGACGTATCCATCCTGCTCCGAGCGGTAAGGCGGCTGGACGTGGCTGTCAAAGAGATAAAAGCAGAAATAGTGGATGGCCTTATACATTGCCCTTCGTTTCCCAGTGTTTTCCCTCCCGAAAGTCGGAGGCCGGTTACTTGTCTGGCGAAGTCGCGACGGGCGTTGCGGAGGCTCCTCTCAGTGCTCCAACCAGTACTGCTGCTCTTCTCTCCCACTTAGTGCTAAGTAATTAGAGGGTTAGTGCGTGGACTGTTCCCTTCAATTCAGCAGAGTCAAACTATCCAGTAGATCATGTGTTCGCTTTTAGATGAATGCAATGACGTCGAGTGTAGGAGGGATATGTTACGCGCCGGGAGAAGACGGTGAATCGAGAAATTCATAAAAGGTTCTGAGAAATGTGCTTGTTGGGTTGTGTGCGCTGATGTGTTAGGAGAGGTTGTAAGTCGCAATGGAACCGAAAGACTGAGGGAACTAATTGTTTGGAGTGGGCACGTCCTGTCGTTGGTACCTGCGACGTGCACTTTGGGGTGTACAAAGCAATGTAAGTTCTCCTTTCCAGTGCAGCCAATGACTCCTAGCTGGGCCTCTTCCAAAGGTACCACCGAAATGATAGCTATTTTCAAGTCGTTTTTCTACATTTCAGTCGAAAAAAATGCCCTATTACCGTTTGAAAAGTTTCACGCATTCTGCATCACCTAAGGAAAGAGTGCATGACGAAGCTGGGTTGACCTGGCAAGCCGAGCCGTGACACTGAGGGAGAGCGCCCTCCGACAACTGGGCGATCCGGCTGGTTTACTTTAGGAATATAGAATGATCAAAATGAGATGCGGTATCCGGAGCTCCTACAAAGAACTTAATCATTTCCACATCAGATGCTGAAGGTCAACATTCTTCGAGCATCAATTAAGGTAGATCCATGCGAAGATTTCTACCACTTTGCATGTGGTAACTGGATCAAAAACATACCACGTAAACCACGAATCTGGGAAGATATATCACAGTGGTTTCCACTGGACCTTAAATATAATGAAGCAAAACACAGTAAGTTGCGTGAGTAGTTAGTCAAGAGTTTGAAGAAAAAAATCTACGATAGCCTTCGAGCGACTATAACAATCACTTGCATCACTCAAGCAGTCACAAAGCTCAAAAGGGTATGGAAAATTCATGAGCCTTAAAACCGAAAGTTGCATTATTGGTAAGCAACAGCTATGACAACCTTAGTAATGAGGCTTTCGTAAATTGTCTATCGCGCTACTGTTGATGCTGAAAACAGCTCTATCACGACTGTCACTTTTCCTTTGGCCATTCCTGCAAGATAGACCGCAAAGAAGAGAAGCAAGTTGTTCTCTGTTCTGCCTCGTCCGTAAACACCGAGGAACGCGCATTCTAGCGCTGCTTC
Source organism: Cooperia oncophora (assembly GCA_036418165.1). Taxonomy (NCBI): domain Eukaryota; kingdom Metazoa; phylum Nematoda; class Chromadorea; order Rhabditida; family Trichostrongylidae; genus Cooperia; species Cooperia oncophora. Next base: position 41,823 of record MU912136.1, on the reverse strand, counting down.
CGAGCTTGTTTTCTGCATTTGCTAGGCGAGTCTTTGAAGGCAGTCCCCTCGATCGAGTGATCCGTAGCCGCCCTTCCTAGTGCATGTAGGCCAGCCCCTAAGCTGCGACACTGTTCCACTGGAGAGACGGGCAAGAGAATCGTAAGTTGCCCCGTTGCGCATGGCAATAGACCACGTTTCCTTAATCTGCACCGCACTTGTGATTGCAGCATTAGATTTTGTGTAAGCGAGGACATTGTAGACCCCATGTCTTTTTTTTTGGTCATACATTGTCTATTCTCGACTATTACCACTTGAAAACATCGTAATTGGCGGACGCGACGTCGCACGCGATGCCCTTAGCCGCGGTAAATTACGGTTCTCTTGCCACATGCCCCAGCTAGACCGCCCATACACTAACGTCCTCTAAACATCTAGCGGACGTTTAGTCGTTGTTTTAGGGCGGTTGGCATCAGTCGAAACTGCGTATCCACTCAGCAGCGATCCATCACGCAAGGCAAGACATGTTTAAACCATCAGTGATGCAATGTTCAACCACATGGCTTTTTGGTCAGATCGTAGAAGCTGTGCATTTCCACCGTGATCCTGAACGCGTATGCAGAGTCTGCAGAAGTTTCTCTGTGCTACGCGGTTCACTCCAGTGTTTTGTTGTTTTCCATTTCATTTTCTTCACAGCGGATGAAGTCCAGTGCTGGCAGAAAAAGCGCGTTGTGAGCCTGGGGCTGCATAGAGACCGCAGGGCTGTGTGACTTTACGGAGCGATTTTGTTTGTGGTGTTCTTAGTGATTCATTTTGCTTTTCTCTTCTCTGGGAACCATTTCTCAGCTACTGGTTAATAACAGAACTAGCCATGACTATCGATCGCAGGGACCGTCTTTGTATCAATTTGTGAAGGTTTCGTAGCACTGACCTACAATAGGCCGTGGATCTTGACGATGCAAAATGAACACATGAATCTACTTTTATTAGTACGTACTGAAAATGAGGAGGGAGTTTCTTAAGCAACTCTCGCATCAAGACTAGTGGGTTAGTTCATATGCGAGATGGGCAGCGATATATACTCCCAATCGGACAATTCTTACGTCGATCCTGTAGGAGATCGAAGTATTGCATTAATGAATTCCCAGTTTCTCATATGTCCGCTAATGTATGTAGCCCTGGTACAGGCTGTTATGGCATTTCCGTATGAACTATAGCGTTCCGCACACGAGCACCAAAGTTGTCCGATATGGAAACGCTTGTGACGCTTCGAACAACTATGCATCTCAAACCTTCCTTATGACCCCAACGTAGTACCCAAGCACTGTAATATGTAAGCGCCCGCACAATTATTCAACAAATGCTGGCGAGCGTTAGGACGCTCACATACGGTGGACGTCTTTCAGGGGTAAGAGGATCGGCATCGCATCGAATTTCAGACCCAATTCCATTTTGAGGAAGACATTTTGAAAATTTCATACGTTAGGCATACGAGCGATGGCATAATTTACCAAAGATACATTCGCGCTTGAGATGAAACATTTATCCGTTACTCTTCAACTGTTCTGCAGAGAATTTCTTGCGCAATACGAAAGTCCACTCAGTTTTCAGAATTCCTCTTTTCCCTAGACATTCAAGTAAGTGGAGGGTCGTATCGACGAAATTGAGCAGAATCAGAACCGCTTACAACTGTTTAAGTGGTTCGGAGATTTGGCACTAGTTACCCTTTGTACTGCCCCAACCATCCATAATTAAGCCAGTTTTTGACCGACTTTTTTCTCCGTGGACAGATTTGGCTCAAATGTTGTCTCCTAAGGTAGTTTGACCTCCTGAATACGAATATAACATTCGCTCAGCTCAAAACTTCATGGCACCCACGCCACAGGCGCCGGTGCTTTAAGGCATTTTGGCGCCACACTTGTAGCGCGGGCGCCAAGAGGTTTCGTGCCGAGCGGATGTGATATTCGCGTTCAGGAGGACAGACTACCTCTAGGGACAAGTTTTTAGCGAATTTGGGGATTTAGGGTATTTTGGCGCCGGCGCCTGTGGCGCGGGAGGCAGGGAGTTTCGCGCTGAGCGAATGCGATAATCGTATTTGGGAGGTCAAACTACCCCAGGAGAACATTTGAGCCAACTCTATACACAGATAAAAAAGTCGGTCAAAAACTGGCCTGCTTTTGAATGATTGGGGCAGTGAAGGTAAATAGTGACGGAGATGTTGTTTTCGAGCTCACATACGAGCACCGTACCTAGCGCCCTATCGAGTCCGACTGAGAGCTTGCTGAATCAACCTATCCATACAGATTCATACCTAGGATGGAGAATCGTTAGAAGTCATGGAGTGCGTCCTCACAAAAAACATCACCCCCAGTTGATGATAGACGTTCGGAAATTAGTGGGAGAGTTCCGCAGGCAGTCGCTCCTCAAAACGGCCCCCATGCAATGCCAATTTACAAGGTTTGACTTCCAACCCCTTGGTAACTTGAGCCAATTTCAATCTGTCGTGAGAAGCACCGTTTATACGGCGGGGGGGGGAGCAATAAAAAAAGTCACTTCGATCGAGTCGCATATCAGCAAAGTTTTTGCTGCCCAGTAGAGGACGTGGATACGAGAACCAGGTCGGAAGATACCCGATATTTTCCTCGATAAGCAGGAGCTGGCTCTTGCTCATCAGCTTCATGTACACCAAAATATGAAGTCATCTCCAGTAGCAGTCTGACTGGAGAAGACCTTTGAAATTCTCGTCACCTCCAAACAGCTGCGAAACATCTTGTATGGAGTCACCCAGGATAGCTACCTGGAGACCACTACTCTCGATCTGGAAGAAATCCAACATCAAACAGCTCCGACAACGTTTCTACAGTCTAGGACATCATCTTCACCACAGTCGCCAAGGCACGGGTTGATGGTATGGACCGGACGTACCTGGTACGGAAAGACCTATATTTTATTCGTAGACTCCAAACTAAAGGTGAGGTAAGCGCTGGCGGTTACATCGAGACTCGAGAAGAATATTCTCCCCACATGTCGTACCCCATACCTTTTGGAAACTTTGTACTGCTACAGCATTGGGTGCCACCACATGGAATCGGAAGGCTTTGGAGAAACTCTCGCCTAGATGGAATGGAAGGGCGCTGAGTACCTAAAGAAAATGGAATATCCAAGTAGGTCACCTGACCTTAACTCCCTCAATTACCCGGTTCGGGCGGAGTTCAATGGGTTGGTCCACGGTGGCAAAGAAATCGATATCTCGCTGATCTCAGGCATCACATTGCGGTCGCTGTTAGAATCTCACCATGGCGCTCGTCGAGAAGGCTGTGGCGGAGTGTCATGATAGTATGTATTAGGTTGTTCGAAAAGTCCTGCGACACTTTGTTTGAGCTGTTCTAGAAAAAGACCAAAAATCATTTTGAATGTTTTTATCTCTGATTAGCGGAGACTGTCTCCTGGGGTTTCTGAAAATGTTTATATCATGGCTCCGTGGAAGTTTTCAGAGCTTAAAAATACCTCAGAGGTCGAGGTACTTCTCGACCCATCCCATATTATGAGTTCCTGTAGGGCAACTCCGCCGTAGTCGAGGAAGCTAACCCTTTAGTTGTCTTGATGAAGGATATCACTTGCCAAGCAGAGAGTTCCTTTTGCATCAGCGCTTCCAGGCTGGACCTATTCAACTCGGAAGTAGGCAATGTATAGGTCGCCCACCAGCACAGAATGACGGTCCTTTGCTCAAGCTTCTTGAGACGCAGCCGAACGTAACCACCAGTAGGTTGGTAACCTCTCTAGGCTCCACCTAACTGACAACTGCCATGCTTCTCCGCAGTCTCGTTATCGGAAAATTTTTTTATGAAGAATGCCTCATGAGTTGAACCCCTCTGACAAGTCATACAGAATGACCGTGACTGAGTTTTTTTTTCCTTGTACACACTGGAGGAACATTTTTGAGATCTTGTGGTTGGTATAGAGTGGTGGGGTCCTTGCGTACATCTTGCACATGATCCTCGCAGGATATCTCAAACAGAAAAGTAGATTGCAGAGCCAAAAGCAGATGTGCATGGGATAAAGATTTCAGTAGGTTATTGGTGGGACTTCAAAGCGGTATCTCTGGATACTAGCATAACGGTAAGGACTATAGTCCACTCTAACCAACCTCACAACATGGATGACGTCAAGCTTGAATTCTTCAAAAATACTCAATTTTTCTCTACCGCTCGGCAATGCGAAGACCGCATGTTAGTATCAGGCCACACCAAAAGATCGTGGATCTTGATCTGAGAATGCGACCATACCCAGCTTATTCATCAAAGTTAGCAGTCTCTAACGACTACCTTTTTTGATCCCTACGAAATCCTTTAAAAAGCAAAAATATTCCGAAAATCGACGTCTACTCAAAAATGAGGTCCACCTCTCTTTATCATATTTGCCGCAGTTCTATAAGAATGGAAATGAGAAGCTGTGCAAAAGAGGGGCACTAGTCCTAGTCCTTAGTGGTGATTACCTTGTAGATTGGAGATGTCTTTTTAGTGACTGAAATTGGGGTCCCGGAAAAATTGTGCAAAGTGTCATGATAGGATGTAATATGCTCTTCAAGATGGTGGTGGAAATGTCCGATCAGAATTAAATGATGATTGTTTCTCCTTACTGAACGGCACTCGACGTTTCCAAATAACTTTATTAGGCTGACGTTTCGATGAGATCACCTTGTTCGGAGCCTGAAAAGGGTGGAAATCAATTTATGACCTATTCGGCCGAATGCCTTGCCCCCTCACAGAGACCTTTGACTCCATCCTAGCCATCACGCAACCAATCAGGAGAGAGAATGACCGTGCCTGCCAGATCCACTAGGTGGGCTACGAGTAGCACAGTCCAGGGAGCCTTAGAACCGATCGCATTCAGGGTTCCGAGGGGAACGCCACCCTTATATACGGGGTTAACTCCGCGTAATTGACAGACATTCTCCCCTCCTGTTTATTTTTGAATCCCTGACCTGGATCCAAAATGCCTCGAGGGTTTTGCCTGCGGCAGTTTGGATTTCTTGCTCCAGAACCTGTGCCGCGACCCCGAAGTTGACCCCGCCATAGGCATTTACCCTGTGGCAACCCAGCGCAGTGGACACCCGTCACCTAGTTTTCCCGTCGAGGTGTTGTTTGACCCGCACATGAAGTGGCCTGGCTGCCTGACCTATGTACTCGTCGCCACATGTTTGGCAGGTGATCTTGCAGACCACACCCGTCACAGCGCAGTCTCGCTACCTGCTGTTTGGGCTAGACAACGCAATTCGGGGTTTCGCATGTGCAATCGTAAAGGCGATTCCGAATCAGGCGGCGTTTCAGGTTGTGTGGAGGAATCTCCACGATACCAACAGAGAATTTAATAAAGTGTAACTTGTAGCGCCTCGGAAATCAAGGAAGAAAAGTGACTCTTTTTCTATTGCCCCCCCCCCCTGTATATCACGAGTTTTGAGCTTCTTCTGTAATGAAAGTGCCGAGATAAAGTTAAAAGTTGTTGTCGAAAACTCGCTTTTGTGTCGACCCGACACTCCATTGCAATGGAAAAGAATCAGTAGTAATCAAGGAATAATTGGAATGCAGTCAGACTGCTCTACAGAACGGAAAACTATTAGGTCATCCCATTCAAAAGTGCCGAGACATATAGAGGAACGGCAGAAAAGCAAAGGGGATAGGGAAGCGGGCTACTATACCATTTGGAGGCTAGTACCTTGAGCTATGTATCTGTAAAATTTAACAAACCTAATCACAGAAGGAATTCTCGAGAGGTTGAAAAGAAGCCCGAGTGGTGAAATCAGCGAAAAATTTTCAAATCAGAGGTCAGAAAAGGGAAGTGCGCTGCTCAAATTCGACCAGCGCCGGACCAGTAGTTGTAGTGTAATGGTGTTCTCCAGGTGGAAGTTTCGGTTCAGGAGCCCGAAGAAGGAAGAAAGGAAAGAGTTTGTTCGTAGATGATCAGATCCTGCACAAGAAAAAAGGGTGTATGAAGTCAGGCGCTGAATATCTGTTCGCAGAGCCTGGACCTTTGGTCTAGGCTTCCCCGCGCGTCTGACACATACTGATCATCTACGAAACAAACTCTTCCTTTCTTCCTTCTTCGGGCTCCTGCAACCGAAACTTCCACCTGGGAGAACACCATTACACTCAACTACTGGTCCGGCGCTGGTCGAATTTTGAGCAGCGCACTTCCTTTCTGACCTCTGATTTGAAAATTTTTCGCTGAGTTATTCACACTCGGCTTCTTTTCAACCTCTCGAGAATTCCTTCTGTGATTAGGCTTTGTTAAATTTTACAGATACATAGCTCAGGTACTAGCCCTCCAAATGGTATAGTAGCCCGCCCTTCCCTATCCCCTTTGCCGTTTTCTTGCCGTTCCTCTATATGTCTCTGCCCTTTTGAATGGGATGACCTAATAGTTTTCCGTTCTGTAGAGCAGTCTGACTGCATTCCAATTATTCCTTGCATTACTACTAGTCTTTTCCATTGCAATGGAGTGTCGGGTCGACACAAAAGCGAGTTTTCGACAACAAACTTATTGACTTTATCTCGCCACTTTCATTACAGAGAGAAGCTCCAAAACTCGTGATATAACAGGGGGGGGGGCAATAGAAAAAGAGTCACTTTTCTTCCTTGATTTCCGAGGCGCTACAAGTTACACTTTATTAAATTCTCTGTTGCCGTATCGTGGAGATTCCTCCACACAAACTGAAACGCCGGCCTGATTCGGAATCGCCTTTACGATTGCACATGCGAAACCCGAATCTGCGTTGTCTGCCCAAAACAGGCACTGGTATGCGAGACTGCGCTGTGACGGGTGTGGTCTGCAAGATCACCTGCCAAACATTGTGCGACGAGTTACATAGGGTCAGCGCAGCCAGGCCACTTCATGTGCGGGTCAAAACACACCTCGACGGGAAAACTAGGTGACGCGGTGTCCACTGCCGCCGGGTTGCCACAGGGAAATGCCTATGGCGGGGTCAACTTCGGGGTCGCGGCACAGTTCTGGAGCAAGAAATCCAAACTGCCGCAGGCAAAAACCCTCGAGGCATTTGGATCCAGGTCAGGGATTCAAAAATAAACAGGAGGGGAGAATGTCTGTCAATTACGCGGAGTTAACCCGTTACTAGAAGCGGTGCGCGTTCCCCTCCGGAAACCCTGAATGGCCGATCGTTCTAAGCTCGCCTGGACTGTGTCTAACTTCGTAGCCCACCTAGTGGATCTGGCAGGCACGGATCATCTCTCTCTCCTCGATTGGTTGCGGCGATGAGGCTAGGATGTAGTCAAAGGTACTCTGTGAGGGGCCCAAGGCCTTCGCCGGAATTAGGTCATAAATTTGATTTGCCACCCTTTTCAGGCGCCGACAAGGCTTATCTCATCGTAAACGTCAGCCTAATTAAAGTATTTGGAAACGTCGAGTGCCCGTCAGTAAGCGAGCAACAAGCATCATTTAATTCTGATCGGACATTTTCAACCACCATTTTCAGGAGCAGATTATTAGGTGTTCGAAAAGTCTGCCGACACTTTGCACAATTTTCGGCCGCCAAATTTCAAGTCACTAAAATGACATCTACCAATCTAACAAGGTAACACCACTAAGGGACCTAGGACTAGTGCCCTCTTTTGCCACAGCTTCTCATTTCCAGTTCTTATAGAATCTGCCGGCAAATATATAGACAAAAAGAGAGGTGGACCTCATTTTTGAGTAGACGGTCGATTTTCGGATATTTTGCGCTTCTTAAGGATGCGGTAGGCGATCAAAAAAGGCTAGTCGTTACGAGACTGGTACACTTGCAGAATAGAAGCTGGGTAAGGTCGCATTCTCGATCAAAGATCCACTGGATCTTTTGTGTGGCCATGATACTAACATGCGGTCTTCGCATTGCCGAGCGTTAGAGAAAAAATGAGTATTTCTTGAAGAATTCAAGCTGACGTCATCCATGTGTGAGGTTGTTAGGAGTGGACTTTAGTCCATTACCGTTATGCGCTAGTATCCAGAGATACCGCTTTGAAGTCCCAACAATCAACAGCTACTGAAATCTTCTATCCCATGTCCACATCGCTTTTGGCTCTGCGCAATCTACTCTTTCTGTTTGCAGATATCCTCGCTGAGGATCATGTGCAAGATGTTCACGCAAGGACCCGCACTCTATTACAACATCACAAGATCTCAAAAATGTTCCTCCAGTGTGTACTAAGGAAAAAAAAACTCCAGTACACGGCCATTCTGGTATGCTTGTCAGAGGGGTTCAAGTCTCAATGAGGCATTCTTCACTAAAAAAAAATTTCCGATAACAGAGACTGCGGAGCAAGCATAGGCTACGTTGTCAGCTTAGGTGGAGCTAGAGAGGTTTACCGAACCTAACTGGGAGTTACGCTCGCTGCTCGTCTCAACGAAGCTTGAGCATAAGGACGGTCATTTTCTGTGCGTGGTGGGCGGGGGGGAAACCTTATTACATTGCCTAACTTCCGAGTTTGATCCAGCCTGAAGCGCTTTGAATCGCCGCAAAAGGAACTCCTGCTTGGCAAGTGTATATCCTTCATCAAGGACAAACTAA
>MU912136.1:0-33184 GCA_036418165.1 Cooperia oncophora | reverse complement strand
TCAGATCCTGCACAAGAAAAAAGGGTGTATGAAGTCAGGCGCTGAATATCTGTTCGCAGAGCCTGGACCTTTGTCAAGCTTCCCCGCGCGTCTGACATCCCAGCTGCAACTGCTGCCCGAGTATATCGGATAAACTGAGGATGGTCGAGAAGGTGTGCGCATGGGTACCTAATTTTCTTGCAGAAGCACGAACGCAGTACCGGTTCTATGCCTGTAGCAGTAATCTTGTCAGCATGAGATGTCATTCACGACGGTAAAAATGCACCCCGGCCCTAGATAAAATATGAGTGGTCTTGGACCTCGAGCCAAAAGTCACAATCGTCAATTTTGTATGGCGAAGGGTTCCCACACTGTGGCTTTCAATCTGCTCTATACAAAGTATAAAATCGTTGCTGTCGGCGTACATTGCCTGTACCTCGGCAATCAGATCGACAAAGGGATGATACCGCACAACTACAAGAAGGCCACCGTTGCTCGTCATAGTGCCAGATCCCGAGTAATTGTATTGTAGGGCAGTGCTGGGATACAAGCAATACTGTGACCTAGGTTCAATCGCCCCATTCGCCCGACATAAAGCAGAGCGACTCCAATTGTTCTCGTCAGTCGAGAGTACTCTCAGACGGCGAGCTACAATGTTTTGTCATTCACCGAAATTGGCATCAACAGCAATTTATTCGCACTCGTTGAAGAATCGAAGGTACCAGAGGTCCAAAGGATTTCGGGGCACTGGGAGCGGGTCATTGGTGAAGGAGGGATTTACTTAACTTGAAGCCAAAATTTTACTTTTTTATCTATTCTCTTCTTTGCTCTATTCAAATAAAACCGACGGCACTTTTGAATGGGATGACCTAATATCTATAGAAGTACTAGTATAGGAGACATTGAAAACGATTCTCACATTTAAAATTGTATAAAATAGCCACTACTTATGGGCCAACAAATACACTGACTTGTTTTTTGTGAGATTATAATATCTGCAAGAACATATCCTAAGAAGGTTGCCTCCTTCAAGACAAACAGTATCCGTATTGATCCAGGAACAGTTAAACCTCAGAAGCCTGGAGTATCCCCTTTCGAAGAACAATTTCATGCTGTTGATTTGGAGGATTGAGCATGAGCATAAGCAAGTGGCTAGATGAATCAAGTCTAATTCAGTTCTGCTATGTTCCTGAATCTGCTCCAGTCAACTTTCTCGACGACAACTTTGTTGAAAGGGGTAATGCCGCCAGTCTGGCGCGAAAGGGACCCGCCGTCTCGTAACCAGGGCATTTGTTGAACCTTTGAGGAGGAACCTGCGCGAAGGACTTCCTGAGGTATACGTAACTGAATGGTGCCAATATTTACTACCCTACTGGACCTGCTATCCTCTTTCTTTCCATACATTGGTTTTAGTCTTCTTCACATCGGCTTGGAAACTTGTCATTATATGGTTCTTGACATGCGACAGTTAGTATGGCTTAATCAATATCTGGGATCCAGAACAACTCTACTGCACCTGAATTGATAGACTGTTGCGCAACTGGATTGATCTCCATTCACTCTCTTCGAGTGAAAAACGAAAAAATCATGTCTCATGTTTCACAACTCTTTGAAAAGACTTCACACGTAAGAAGATGAAACTTTCACTGCTGTCCTAGGAAACAACTAGCCTTCAACAAAAAGCTCTTGAAAAAGTCAATGCTACCGATGTTGCAACTATACTAGTTAGCAGTCTTTCCGTGCTTATATGAGAAGACTTGCAGAAAAGCAAATTTGAGACTGTGCCTTGATCCCATAACCTCCTACCTATGAAGCTACTTACGTATTTACTATTGGGTTGCCCCATGAGCAATCTTCTTAAATGAAACGTGAGAATCGAAAATTCCCCTCTTATATGTTTTTCGATGGGAGGTTCCCCGTTCCACAATGCCGTGTGCTTGTGTTTCCGATTTTCTTTCTATTTTGTTGACCTTCAGTTTATGGAAAGTCAGCGTCGGGTCTACACGCAAGAGAGCTTCTGTACCATCTTTTTGTACTTGATCTAGGCTCTCAAATTATAAAAGTAGCTTCAAATCGGTCATCTGTATATATTACCGAAGAACGGCGCCCCTTACTTAGTGTGAAAGCTGCGCACGTACTGCGAGGGCTCTTCCCTTGTCCACGCCACAGTGATAGTAGAGTTCCATATCCTCAATAGAAAACATCGAAAATGTAGGGCCTCCATACTGAGAGAAGGAGATCGAGAACGTTGATATTCTAACTCTTTATTCCAGAGGCAATCACAACTCGAAGAAGGTTCCACTCTCGGGCAATTATACAAGCGCGCATTTTCTTTCACAGCTGCCTCAAGGCCGAAAAGGAGTGGGAGAATTCAAGGGAACCCAGTATAAAATATGTCATGGATAAAGTCAAAGTAAGTCCTTACTCCTCTAGATGAGGGAAAAAACTGGAAAAAAACTGAAACGACGCGTGAACTCACCTCTTGATAGCGCATGACCAAACGCTTAGACTAAAAGCTTCCAGTGGTTCGTTTCCTTGGCAAGCGAATGCTTTCAGGGTAGTGCTCCGCAACAGCGCAACCTCAAGCGGTGAACTGCCAACATTGAATTATGACACTCTGGGAGGACTGTGTGCACAAGCAACATAACTGACGTGTGACCGTTCATACCGCAGCTGTTGCATGTTGGGAGTCGAGTGCTTTATGTTCAACAAACTTGGTTGGTGCACACTTTAGTGTGAACCATAATGTGAATCCTATGTTGTTTACCTTATGCCCTTCAGTCTTTTCCTCTTAATGATGAAGTAGTCAAGTCTATTAACTGAATTTCCATAATCATCGTTCGGACTGCAGATAATTGAACCAATGAATTTATGATGCTTAGAATATTGAGAGTAGAAATTTGTTAACTTGCTGATATTCGGAGATAGAGCGCTTCACGTAATGACCTCACGGACCACGAACAATGGAGAACATTTTTTAAGTAAAACCTTCACTCTGGAAAAAGTGCTATGCATAAATATACAATTTCACTGCAGTACCCAAATCCGAGCTGAAAACTAGAGAACGCTTCACTTAAAGGACAGTTCGCGACCGCAAATTGCGGGAAACGGAATTCAAATAAGCACAAAAAAGTGCTAAGTATCTGATCAGTGGAGAAAAGCAGCAGAAAAAGCAGTCCGAAATGTTATAGAGAAAGATAACATAGTGGCTACTAGCTAGTAGCTAGCAGCCGGTGAGGGTCGGCATGGGCCTAAGGGGTGTCCATGGGCCTAATTATTCAGCTTCTAGCGGAGTTCTTGTCGTTTTTCACATTTTGAAAGTAGCGGCAGCCTCAAAAATCGCTTCCGGATCGTCGCGACACATTACGGGGCCGTAGGAAAGTCGTAATTCCCTTGATACGCCCGCCCGTTTCGCAAACCATGGTTCTGTGGGAATGCGCGGCCTCTGAGGGATATTGCAGAAGCACCACAGTTGCTCTTGAGTTCTAGCCCTCGTCATCATCTTCAGTTCTTATTTGGCAGCACCTAAATGTTTATCCCGCATAAAGAAATTGCGTTGTACTTGTATGCCAAAGGTGCAATTACAGGACTTTGGCAAAAAGCCAGGAGAACTGCACGCGACGCAGTCGCGCGACGGTGTTAGTAAAAAAACGTGAGTTTGCGAAACGGGCGGCGGTAGCAAGGAATTACGACTTTCCCACGGCCCCGTACTCTGACCCGTGCAGCTTTGAACGGGGGACCACGACACATCGTGAATAGCTGGGGGGCTGATAGTCTCATACACCCTCATGTGTTTGAGCGTACCATGTGTCTTTAAGCTTTTCAGAAAACCGATCGCTTCGACTATTTTTCGAAATCGAACTTGTATCCTATGTTTTTTTTGCGCCTTTCACTTCATCAAATTGTTGCAATATTCTCCAAGTTCTCTTTTCTTGGAATCGTTGTTTATTTTGTTTACCAGTCGGATCGCCCGGATAACGCCGAGCTCTCCTCCTTCTTGGAAGCCCGGCTTTGTCGGGCTCATGCAACGGCTTTAGAGTCGTGACTAATCGCTGTGTTCCAATCAAATGAATGTAGAAACGCGCCATATGATCGCAGGGCACTTTCATAATGAAAAGTTCAAAATCTGGTCATGGATAATCGATTACTCTCCTCCCCATCTCATGACAGCCATGGATGCTTCGGTCTCCGCAGTCGTTGCGTGCTCCTGTTCAGTCGATCACGTTAACATGGTACCTCTTCACCTCACCTATCCCCAAACTAACCTCAGCTATTCCCCGCTCAGCCACCCTACAGGTCACGTTCAGCTGCTACGCGAATAGCCCGTGCAATGGTTCCGAGTGCACTAAATGGTTATGTTGTGGAGGGTGTTATGACTATCAAAACGCTACCACAATTTGATAATGCAACATTAATCGGTTCAGTCCAATTGCGGTCGATCCATTTTCTTCCCATGTTATCGCAACTGTAGACGCCTTACCGCCGCAGGCGCTATGTGCTCCTAATCGCGAAATCGCCGTTCTCATCTGGTATCCCCCTCACCACATCATATCCCAGTGACCCTATTTAACTGGCGCCCACTCCCGCACGTGGATGCAGCCGCCACGCGAGCAGCTGGTGCAACATAGGGACACTACGCCGCCACTGTTCTTACCACCGCCTTGCTCGCGCTCACGTCCAACTCCCAAGCGAGCAGCTCCTGCAATAGCACAGAGTCTATCACAGTGGTTGGCTTAGGTAGGGGAGCTATTCGCAATCCAAACAGCTTCCTAGTTCGTTGCTGTAACATGGATTAGCTTGCAGTTTTGCTTGGAGTTCTTTCCTTCTATCTTGCCACCTGCTCCTATCCAAGCGTACGCTACGCATCCCCTTACTGTGCCCAGTTTGCCCGATTCAATCCATAAGCCTCCTTCCCCTGCATGGGCTCAGATCCGACTGAATACGCGCAAGGAAGTGAGGATGGGAGAAGGGGGTCACTCGATACTAACTCCCACCTTCCTCACCTCACCCCATTCCGTACTCGCCACTCAACCCCCTCACCCCCACCCCCCTCCCTCCATGTTGCTCCTTGCACGCGCTTACGTCCAACTGCCACGCGAGCAACCCGTGCAATGGCTCGGAGTGTAGTGGCGACAGCTGGGCGATCCGACTGGTGTCTCAATATTTCGATGGAGTCATAAGCTAACTCCATCTCAGTGATCCCTCTGTATCGCCGCGTAGCTGAGGACTTTTCGGCTTTTCGGCTGCGTGCAGCTCAATAATATTTGGTTGAGTGTTGGTAGATCTGACGGGCTTGGAGAAAAGTTCATCAGCAGATTGAAAGTGGATTATCCAAACTGTCCTGTTTTCTTTAGTCTCGTGAAGACCCATAAGCTCACTTCTCAGGACACGCTCTCGATTCACCGAATACATATAAAATACGTCCTATCATTAGTTGTGTAGGGGGACCAACCGACAGAATTTCGTTGTTTCTGAACAGCATTGTGGGTCGACCTGTACCTGAACTGTTGACCATGGTTCCGTCCTGGCCAACACTAGGCAGTTCCTTGATATATTACGGTCCTCCTACCTTGGGCGAAGCACTGCGATTAAATCTTTCGATGTTGTTTCACTTTATACCAATGTCCAAAACGACCAGGATTTGCAAGCACTGTCCGAAATGCTCGATAGGCATGCTAGCAGTATACAAACATTTGTGCTCAGTAACGTGCCCATGGGCAGGAGGTGGTGTAGTGACAAGTGGCGCGCTCATCACTCGCGCGGTCCTGGGTTCAAACCCCGGGTCGACTTCCCGCCTAGGCCAACTAAGCCTTCTACTCTCCGGGGACGGTGAATTGGTACCAGATTCGTCTGGGAGGATAATGACACTGACTTGTACATCGGCTGGCCCCCGCAAGTCATTGATAGGCCACATCGCATTCAATAAGCCACTACGATTCGGAATGGAAGTAGAATGCGTGCCGCATCCCACAAAGGGATTGATCAACGGCGAAGACTTTATCCTTTTTTCAACGTGCCCATAATAACGGCGAAGACTTTATCCTTTTTTTTAACGTGCCCATAATAACGTTGGCCAAGGAATGCCTAGGCTGCAACATCTTCAAATAGGCAGAAACATTCTTTTCACAATTCACAACATTTCTTTTCAAGAGGCCTGGCCATGGGTCAACGACTAGGCTCGGTGATTGCGCTCAATCGGGTGTGATCTACCATATAGAATGTCTGGCGTGTGGACGCACATATATCGCACATAACAGAAGGCAGGCCGCTAGGTATACGAATAAACGAGCACCTAGCTGGTATGAGACGTGACAGGCTTATTTATGCCAGCGCATAACAGCCATAAATCTGAGAAGCATGATGGCGACAACTTTGAAATCAAGGGTACGATATTGGCGCAGGAGACCAAAATTTCGGAAAAGAAGGCGTTAGAGGCGTTTGGATTTCAGTCAGGAATCCTAGGATGAACAGCCGAGATGAGTGTCCGTCAGTGACAAATGACCTGCCATACATACCGTATGCGAGCTCTAAGTAGCAGCGCTACGTGCATCTCCTCCTTCTAGACGTGTCAGGAGACGTTGTAGTTAGTCTCATCCTCTACAAACTACTAGCCGCATATGACTGCGGATATACGGTGGAAGCTTGGTGAGTGCACTCTTTGTGGTGAGGGGGCTTTCAGGTTGAGTTCCGAACACGCCATCGCAACTGCTGCGGTTGGTTGGGCGTTTAGTAAGGTAGTGTTCATTTCCTAATCACGAAACGCGTTTAGACCTCTGAAGAAGACGACGAAGTCGAAACCTTAGGCCGTGAAATGAAGATTTCTACCTAAAAACCTCGAGTGGCATAGCAATATCCTTCTGTATATAATCCGCTAAGTTTGTCTGTTGGTGTGTGTGTCTGTATGTGGGTCTGTGGGGTATGTGACAAGAGGATCGTAATTTGTCGCGCTGCTGAGCGTCGCGTGCGACGTCTCGCCCGCAAAGGACGATGGCTTGAGGCAGTAGATGGCGACAACATGCAATTAAGGACCGAAAACAGTAATGAGTGTCTACGATGACGGGGTCTACATGAAGTCCGGTGCTTCATTCTACAGGTTAAAACGAGTTATGAAAACGCCGCGCCCATCGCCGCGCGTGCCGATGCGGCGAATAACGATCCTCTTTACCGTCTCCCGGGTCTGTGTGTGTTTGACCGGAAATTCATGACTTCCTTCAAAAGAGCGACAGAGCGCTCAAACTGATGAGTAATGTAGGAGGTTGTGCAGGAACACAATTGGTAGGGGGCAGGAAGTGATAAGAGCTGATAAGGCACAGGGGTCTTAGAAAAGGAGGGTCACCAATTTATAGCGCGGGCTACAGCAACGACGAGACGTTGGTTCCAAAAAGTAAGATGGGGGCCGGATGGGAACATTATTGGTGAGCGGCAGGAAGTGATAACAGCTGATAAGATACCATAAGGAGCCATAGGAGGAGTGGTCTACCTAATTCATAACAGCGGCCAGGGTAACAACCGGACGTTGGTTCCAGTTAGTACGAGAGGGCGCAGGATGGGAATTATTGGTAAGTGGCAGGGAGTGATGATAGCAGATAAGATACCATAAGGAGCCTCAGAAGATTAGAATTACCTAATACACAACGTCAACCCCAGCAGCAACGGGACGTCGGTTCCAAGGAGTAAAGTAGGGGTAGCATGGGAACATTGTTAGTGGATGACAGGGCGTAACAACAGCTGATGAGATACCATAAGGACCGCTTCAAAGAGGAAGCCACAAAATTCAATGCACGAGTTGTAGCAACACTGGGAACTTCTTCCAGTAAGCAATTTAGAGGTGGTTAGGGAACATTGATGGTGGGATATAAGTTGTGATATAGTGTCCGACAAGGGTCATCAGTGTTCGTACTCCCCATGCGACTGATGGTGAACCGTGGCCCATGGAATCAATGGGCAAAGGCTCAGTGTGCTAAGATGTTTCCATCCTTTAGTGTTATAGTCGAAATTGATTCGACCGCTAAACTTTCGAGTTTTGACAAAAAGTAAAAGCCGAAAGTTGTTCGCCAGTGGGGAATGAGAAGGGCCTCCAACAGACGGATATGAGAAAGCTGCTCAACGGAAGTGTTATGCTGTGAACACATTTCACTATGATTTCGATAATGGTATCAACCGCTAAGCCGTTCTGTTGCCAACGAATGATCTTTCTTAGAAATCTGATAAGCACTTTGGCTCATTAAGGAGGAGAAATATGGAAATATGATGAAATGGGCCGAATTTCGAAACATGGAAATTAGGCCAATTATGGAACAGCGCAGAAATCCTGTCATTGATCAGGACCGCAGACTGAACCATGCGCACTGTAGTGCGCGTCAGCCAAACTGGTAAATAGAATAAACAACAATAATGCAATATTGTACATATTTTTTTCCGAGCTAATCCCCAATGGAGGGCTGGCATGTGACCATTTTTTAAAGCAATTCAAAAGGAGAACCGTTCCGAAGAAGGGATATTGTATGTGTACAGAGGATATTCGTGGTGTCCTTCATTAGCGCCAGCGCCGAGAATGAGTGTCATATTCGTTAAGTGTTATTCCGGTGTTATTTTTCCTCTCTGTTCGTTTTGATGGGCTATGCCTGGAGTGTTCTGCAACCGTTTAACGAATTTTTTAGTTTGGCTCTACCCACCACGGGCCACGCTCCGCCCACAACGTATGCCTCCCGCTTCTCAACCGATGACTCCTCGGTGACCTACTCCGTTTCTTCCAGAGTCTGGAGCGCTCTGGGAGCGTTCGAACGTTTTTTTATTTGGCTCACCTCGGCACTTGCTCCGCTCGCAACGGGACTGCTCGAATATTCCAACATGTGATCACTTGGAACACCACTTTTTTGCGACGTCTGTAGTGCTTTAAGACCAAACTACGATTTTTTTTAAAGTGGTACCTCGCATTCAAATACACGCCCCGTTTCCTGTGGCAAGGCCACAGCAAGCCGCAAACATGGCAGACTCTTGCCAGAAATTCGTCTTCGTCATGATTGCCGACCCTTGTGTGAAGCGCCATCTCAAGTACACCCCTCCTATTTCGGTATGTCTCCTCCACTTGCTCTGTCAATCCTATGCTGACCTTATACCACTTTTTTCCTTCTCCGAGCTGCTTTGTAGCCGAATTATGGCTCTTTTTTGACACGGGAAGCGGCGCCATTCTCAGATTCGCCCCGCCCATTTCGGGTGTGTCTCCTGTATTTGGTAGGTCAGCCCTTTCCGTTCCCCCATCTGGGACTGCTCTGGAACCGAGTTGCGATTTTTTTCAGTGACATCGCTAACTTTTAGCGCATTTGTCCCATGTCCGACCCATCCCCACATGACCGCGACTCCTCCAAGTCCTCTTTAGGTGCTATGAATTCCGTAACAACAGATAGACAGACAGACAGCAGACAGACAACAGAAAAGAAAGAGACACGCGCACACGCGGACATAGTCGATTATATATAGATTAAGTCATCTCATTAAAAAAGTGTGGAAGATTTTATACACATAAAATGAAGAGAAAACAAGATAGAAAAAGTAATATTTTGTCTTCAAGTTAAGTAGACTACAGTCCTCATCATTGCGGACCGGTGGGGCGTGGCAGTGCGGCTGCAATGGTGCGGTTTGGCAAAGTCGTTCTGCACCAGTTTTTGAAGCGAACAAGTGCATTACTGTATAATATCCTTCGTATTACTCGTTTTCTACCACTTTTTGTCCCATACGCGTTGCAACAAAAAGGCTGAGAACGGCTCCAACAGTGTGCGCACTTTCTCGCTGACACGCCCCACCGGTCCGCAATGATGAAGACTGTACCTTCTTCACCAATGACCCGCTCCCAGTGCCCCGATAGCGTTTAGACCGCTGGTACCTTCGTTTTTCAAGAGGTGCGAGTAAATTGCTGTTGATGGCAATTTCGACGAATGACAAAACGTGGTGGTCGGTTTGCCGTCGGAGAGTACCCTCCTGATCAGAATAGCTGGAACCGAACGGCTTTATGTTGGATGAATGGGGCAATTAAACCCAGGTCTCAGTATTGTTTGTGTCCTAGAACTGCTCTACAATACATTTACTCGGGGTGTGGAACTATGACGAGCAACGGTGGCCTTCTTCTAGTTCTAAAGGTAACAACCATTTGTCGACCTAATTGTCGAAGAGCAAGTAATATACGTTGACATTGATGACTTTGTACTCTGTATAGAGCCGTTTGAAAGCCACAGTGCAGAAACAGTTCGCTATGATGTTCATCCGCTTGGACCCACGTAACTCCTCATGGCAGAATTCGAGCGGCTTCTTATCTGCATTCATACAAAAACGACGCTTGTTAGTTTTGACTCGGAGTTCAAGACCACCCATAATTCATCTAGGGCTGGGGTGCGTTTTCATAGTCGTAAATGGGGCAGCAGTTAGCAGGGATGTCAATCCCGCGGGAAAGCTCGATAAAAGTCCAGCGTCTATTATTCGACATTCAGCGCTTGACTTCATCCGCCCGTTTTTGTGCAGGATGAACATTAGGGAACCAACCACAACAACAAATTTTTTCCTTTCTTCCATCCTTGGGTTTCTGAACCAAACCTTCCACTTTGCATTTTGAGAACACCATTACACGCAACTACTGGTCTGGCACAGGTCGAATTTGAGCTCGCGCTTTCTCTTATTGCGCCTGATTCGCAAATCCGGCGCCGATTTTCACCACTCGGGTTTCTTTTCGATTGCTCTAAATTTTCTTTCGCGACTACTCTAGCCAAATTTTACATGTACATAAATAAAGGTACTAGCTTCCAGATGGTATTGTATCCCGCTGCCCTACCCTTTGCTTTTCTGCCGTTCCTCTATATGTCTCCACATTTTGAGAATAGGATGACCATGTGGGATTTGAGAGAACGTATGCGTGGCTAGGCTGCGCCCGCCAAGCCGGGCCGGCTGACAGAAGGATGGTAGACGGCGACTGGTAGACTATAATGGAAATGTCGTGCGCATGGGATGAGAAGGAGCTCTTGCTCTCAGGGCCGTGTAGATTTCCGCCTGCGTTATGACGACTTACGACTATTTTGCGTCCATTGCAACCTGGAAAACTCGCCAAAAATTTCCGCGTTAGTTCTGCCGTTTTACATAACCAGCGAATTTTCGCTGTAATAGAGGAGCCCAGAGGGCCGCGCAGCGCTTCACTTTCACAGCACGCGAAGCATCAGCAGGCATTGAGCCAATACATTGACATGTAAGGGAGGTTCCTATAGACACTGTTCTGCAAGAGGAAGGAGGTCGTACCAACCAGGCGACATCTTGCGGCGTGATTCTTGTCTCGACCAGGGCACCTCATACGTTGATGATCCCAGCGAGGGCGGGGGGGGGGGTAGTTGGTCGCTAGGAATTGGGGCCCGCATCGGCGCTTATGGAAATTCGTTAATTTTGCGGAATTTTCCAACAACGGCAGGACCTGTCGTTGTCGTAGGTTCTTTTCGACTGATTATTTTGGTTGATTGCTCAGGATTTTGGTGTATTCCCCATGCTGACCGAAGGAAGCCTCGACGAAGAGAAGTTCGATGAAGACTTCGATTTTACGTGGCTGCTTGCGTATTTTAATCAGAATAGAACAGTGCTCCATACAATAGCTCCACGAATAATACCCGTTGATGTAATTGAAGCACACTTGATCTCAGTGAGTTCGTGTTTATTCGTTATAATGCTTTCTTGCTGTATAATATGCACAACACGTGCAAGGAGTATTTCAAATCATAGAGGTCGTTTTCGAAACTGTTTCTTGCATGTCGTTGAGAGCCCCCACGGGGAATACGGGATGGCATTTTCGCTGGAAATGGATTCGATGGAAATGCCAAAGAAAGTGTTCGAGAGAAAGAACATTAGGCTGATTGTTCGAATCCCCAAGGTGGAAAGTATTGCAATTCCACAAGTCCACATTCTTATATTCAAGTAAGTCGGAGCTTTTTGTCCGAACAGAGCCATATCCAGTCACTCAAATCCGAAAGCAGAAAAGCTCCTTCCTCGAATTTGTCGCAAATTCCTTGAACTTTTTTTCGCCCCTCTTTGGCGTCCACAGAAACGCAGCGAAAATGAGTTACACTCTTGTGATCCCCGCGTGGACCTCTACAGCGTGCAAGCAACCATTTTTAAAATGAGCTGCACAACCTGAGAGAACTCCCTTGCTAGATCGCCTTGAATTTTCGAAATTTTTGAACTGTTTAGAGGCAGAGGTCGTGTGATTGGATGTGAAATTACCAGAAGTTGCACGTTCATTCGCAACCTCGGGTGTTAGGAAACTTTTCGCGATGTCGCTTTTCTGCTATATGAAGAGGACCAAGAAAAGTGAATGGCGGCAGTCGGACCTGCCAAACCGAGCGATCGTTTGCAAACTTCTAGCTCGTCGTATACATTGCCAAAAATTTTCGACGGAACAAATTTTTCGACAGTGGTTGTTGAAAGTTGAGAAACTCGCATAAATCATGCAGATAGCCTCCACAAGTGTCTCAGAGAGACGAGCCGGTAGCAGCGTTCAAAGCAGGCCTACATGGGAAGAAGGTCTTGTGTGATTCGTGTGACTTACGTGATGTTGCTGGATAGTGGTACAGCATTGGCTGCTACCGTCAGCATCATCTCTGATGATGCTCATAACGTCACCTCCTCAACGATTCAAGAAGCCCCTTTTTCTTCTGCTCCACGAGAACACGCAGTCGTACGTCATGCAATGGTAGAGGCGTTGGCGGTGTCCTTGCGAACATGCACTTTGCCACGAACATCGATCATTACAGAAACCTGATCCCGAGTCGGACGTTCTGCAATTGAGAAGGATGTGGCTCAACTCCGCCTTCGGCATTCGTCGTCGCCTTCGCACCAACACCAAGCTTCAAAATGGCGAGGGAGAGCTCCAAAATTATCTACGGGATTGATGAAGATCTAAAAAGGTGACTACACCTCTTCCGAGACCACCGGCAGCGCCAAGGTTGGGCCAGAAAACTAGTTGGAATACTACACACTGGAACTCACGAACTTCAAAGTCCCACTCCCTCACTTCAGTTGGGAGTCTCCCAATGTTCAACTTGTGACAAGATTGCCCTTTTCGTCTTCGGTTGAAGGTTTCATCCTGGCCAACGCTGCTGCTCTTCCTAAAATCTACACAAAATCGAACCACCTTGTCCTTCACGCACGACTAAACTTTCCGACTCCAGAAGATAGAGAGCTGAAAATTCCAAGACGCGAATTCCAACTGTTTCACGCTTCAATTCTTTTGCAAGACTTTGTCAAGACTTCCGCTCGAGAGCATTCATGGAAGATATAAAGGGCTTCTTGACCTTGACGATTTTCGAGCCAAGATGTCAGTGAGTCCTAAACTTGCCAAGAAGGGTCTATTTCTGCATTTCGCACGAGCCGCGAACAACTACCAACTTATTAGAGAAAGTTCGCAAGTTCGCACTTTAGTCTCGCTGGACATGCCTTCTGCGAACGTGCTACATAGCTCTAACCCACCTTTTCTGAAATGAGGTGAGTGACGTCAAGCAATGTGAGGACGAGCGTCTTTCAGTAAAGGAACTACCATGTGGCGTTCTGAAACCTTATTTTGCACCGTTCCGGCTGGATTTTGAACGTGTCGCGTATTAACGACACTTACAATGGTGGTCGTTCAAGGCGTGTGCGCTTTTCAAAAACAGTTTCTTGCATATTGTAAAGGTTCAAGCAAGGATCTGAACAGTGAGCTTCAGTCCTGCTGCGCGCTTCCAGGAAAGGCAAAAAAAGAAGTGAAAAGAAAACCATGGTTACTGCTCCGTTTTGAGCCCCTTTGCGTTGTGAGTCACTTGCAGCTTTAATCGGTTGCTGAGTGGAGAGTCTTTATGAGGGGTCTGTCGAAGTGAAAAGTCGTCGCAAATGAGGTGGTAAATCGGTCAATTTTTAAGAGTGAACGGTTACTTGGAATGGTCTCTTCAGCGAACGGAGCGGTATGAAGAAGCAACTAGTGGATGGCTTAGTGGGTTGCGTGGAACATACTCAACTGGACAACGAGTGTGGGATTCATGGTAGACTCCCCTCGAGTTGCCAGCTTTTGCGTTTTTCATGTTTCGCTGTTATCGCTTCCCTATCTGTTTGTGAGTACAACATGGGCATTTGCAAACTATGGGCACAATTGAATGTTTTCACCCATGAATCGGTCCTGTTAAACTATGGGTTGTAAGGAAAGTCCTGTCAGTGTTTTTTGAAAAGCTTACAGTTTCTGACTCGGTGTTCGTTCATGACGTAACATGCTATGCTTGTAGGACGATCTGGGAGCTTCCTGCTAGAGGCGTGTGACGGCGCCTGCTCTCCCCTGGGTTTAATTACGATGTCAGTTCCACAGAAGTATCTTCGGGTCATCATCTTCTACCAGTAGCCCCGCGGCACTGGAGCCACGGCAGACATCAGCAGTGCATTAAGGGAGGACACCACTACCGTCAGGATCGTTTAGTCTTGGTTCGCTCGCTTCGCGAAAAGAGACTCGATCCTCGAAGACAAGCCATGGTTGGGATGGCCCCAATAAGTATGAGACTCCACCATTCTCGAAGCAGACAAGGGGGATCCAGAGCCTACCACTCGCAGTCTTGCGACAAGACTCGGATGTACCTACCTGTAAGCGTGTCCACCGCCTGTAAGCCTCTGACTACCAAGAAGCACTGGCCTGATGGATCATTCATACCTTGACCGATGACGTTACGCACCCGGGTACCCCTTGCTTAGTCTCCCTTTCTCTGCCCTCGTCAGATGGGGTTTCCGGGAGACTGCTTAGTAGGGATGATAGATGATTCCTTCCTCTATGATTTCGATCCACACAGTACCGTTTGTCTCTCTCAAGGAGAAGCAATTCTAGCAGTCCAAACCGGCCATGAATTCCGAAAAGGTTCTCCTGTGCTGCTCCTGGGACGCGAGGAGGTGCTGCTGAACGAGCTGCCCTATAAGAACAGACGGTCACCGCCACCATTTTTGTCGCTCCGCTCCCGAAACGAGTGAAAATTGTTGGAGAAAAATGACCGAGACTTGCTTCGGGTCACCTCGTTCGTAGCACACGAGACCCCATACCTGCTATGAAGACCTACTAAATAATTGAGGAGCAAGGCTGGAAGACCAGTCCCCGCTCATAATATTCTCCTGACGTAGTCCCCTACAACTGCCGCCTGCTTCGCCTCCTTAAGGCTTTCTTAGCTAAGAAAACTTTCAACAATTTCAATGACATCAAGCGCTGACTTACTCTATTCGCAGCATTCTCAGTTCTAAGAGGAGGGGAATGCTCACCTGTCCAATGGGTGGAGCGCTGTAGTGGCTCGCTATGACGAGTATAGTTCAGAAATTGAAAAGAGAAAAAAGAAACAACAGTGACAGGACTTCCCTTCCAAAATATATTTCGATTTTCACTTCCATCAAGCAAGATTCTTGCCGAAAATTGGTCTTTAGGAAGATCAGTGGTCTGTTCACGAGTTTGGCACTCACTTCTAGCTGTGGTGCCGTTCATCGTCAATTTGGAGCCACATCTTTCTTTCTTTGAATTCGTTATCTACTGTTACATAGGGGACGTGCTATGCTCACACCAAACTGCGCGGATGCCAAGAATAAGTGTCATAATCGTTATCAGGACAAATGAGTACCCTTATAGACGAGACGGTCAGAAGATTATCTTGACCTTTTTGAGCCTGAGTTCTGAGTTGTGCTCAGATTCTCACTTTGAAGTCGTGCTTTGCCTGCGTTACCGACGAAGTTTTCATCATCCAGTATATGCAATTCGCTAGGTATGTCTGTCAGTGTGTGTGTTTGTGTGTGCGTCTGTCTGTACAGTCCTCATCATTGCGGACCGGTGGGCGTGGCAGTGCGGCTGCATTTGGTGCGGTTTGGCAAAGTCGTTCTGCACCCAGTTTTTGAAGCGAACAAGTGCATTGCTGTATAACATCCTTTGTATTACTCGTTTTCTACCACTTTTTGTCGCATACCGCGTTGCAATAAAAGGGTTGAGAACGGCTTCACAGTGTGCGCACTCCTTGGGCTGACACGCCCCACGCGGTCCGCAATGATGAGGACTGTATGTCACGAAATTCATAGCGAGATTCGCAGAAAAGATAGGATGGGTTAGCTCGAAGAAGTGATATACACGACAGGGCGGGAACACTTCTGGTGGGTGACAGAAGGTGATAACACTTGATAAGATTCGATAGGGGGGCTTAGAAGGAAAGGGTGACCGAGTCCATAGCGCGGGACACAGTAACAGTGGGGGCGTTGGTTCTAAGGCATGATATAGGGTGTGGGACAAGAACATTATTGGCGAGCGGCAGGGAGTTATATCAGCTGATTGGATCTGAAAAAAAGCGTCAGAACGGGAGGGGCAGCGAGTCCATAGCGCGGGACACAGTAACAGTGGGACGTTGGTGCCAAGGTATGATATAGGGTGTGGGACAAGAACATCATTGGTGGGTGACGAGATCTGTTAGCATCCGATAGGATTTGACAAAGGGAGTTAGAATGGGAAAGTCACCATACTAATGACGCGGGACACAGCATCAGCTAGGCGTCGATTCAAATGATATAGAATGGGACATCGACGGCAGGTGACAGGAGGTGA
This sequence comes from Cooperia oncophora, assembly GCA_036418165.1. Classification (NCBI taxonomy): domain Eukaryota; kingdom Metazoa; phylum Nematoda; class Chromadorea; order Rhabditida; family Trichostrongylidae; genus Cooperia; species Cooperia oncophora. The sequence goes on along the minus strand of MU912136.1, from coordinate 16,605 downwards.
TAGCAGCTGATAATAGCTGATAAGGAACGTTGTCATTGTTGTTGAGTCAAACTGCTGAAGACATAACACCACCAAATTATAGACTTTTAGTGGTAGGGACATTGATAACGGGTTACAGGCAATCTTATCAATTGATAAGGAAGGATAAGGGCCATACTCATCACATCTCTTATCCCTATACTGCCAAGTATTGAATGCTCAGTGTGCAAAATTTTCCTTTAGCTATAACTTCGCTGATAGCACTCTACCTGTTGGGATCCGATCACTAGCTATTATAGCGAACTATTGAGAAATCCGCTAAAATTAGGGAGCGCGCCTGGCGAAGCCAGGCCAGCTCGGCGAAGCAGACTGTAGAGAAGGAGGAGGGTTCGGCGTCGTTATAAGAGCATGTAATTAACAACAACGATGAAGGTCGTCAGAAGGAGAAAGTATGTCTCCCGAACGCACTCAAAAAATTTTAGGAAACCAGAGTGTGCCATTGCTTTTCTGTCGTAGGGGAGGACGACAGCTCGCTGAATCATTAGTTGGTAATAATCGGGGACGATCTAGAATACTCGCTCACGTATCCAGCGCTACCCAGACGCTTGCCATGCATAGAAAGAGCTTGTTCGCATTAAATTTTTGGTACGGTTGTACGGGGTCCTAGCATCATCGATAGTTCGTCGCTGTTACGATGACGTGAGACTCCCCACACATTGCCGACCAAATGGTCATCTACAGCCCGAAAAAGTCATGAAATGTTCTTTCAGCTCAAAACCTGCCCTAGCAGTGGTCGGTAGTCCTGATTACGATTCTGACACTTATTTTTGACGCCAGTGCCATTTGGTGCCAGCATAGCGCCAAACAGCTAGGTAAGTGAACACGAACCAATTCGATAGGATGAAGCAGTTTGTTTTATAAACAAAGGACTGCGGAGTTTTTTCTGGATGTTTCCGTTGGGGCAAAGTACTCAGACAGGCAGCCGAAAATTGGAGCCGAAAAAAAATTGAGTGAGATTGTTCGGAAAGTTCTCAGCGTTGTGTTACTTTTTTTGTACATTCATTGCTGATTAAAAAACTCATTCTCCGTTGCGCCTCAGTAGTACATCCTAAAGAGAATGTTCTGCGCTATCTGATGGTATAATTGCCGTTTCACCATTGCTTGACTGAGCCCCTTTTGAGTTTTTCAAGCATGTCAAAAGAGCAACTATAGACGATATTGTTCTTCAACTACAAATTGGGTCAACCCGCAGTCGAGACAGCACGATAAATTAACCAGGTGTGGGGGCCCAATCTTGTTGGAGAATACACCGTGCGACTGGTTCGACAAGTTTCGTTTTGAAGATTTCAACCGTAAGATGAACCTCGTAGCGGTCGACCTAAAGCAATACCTGACGAGGATTTGAAGGCGTTTGCGGAGGATGACCCATCCAGATTGCATAAAAAGCTAAGCGTTGCGAATGCTCTGTTGCGGATGGTCTGAGACGCATTGCGAAGGTGAAAAAACTCGACAAGTGGGTTCCCCACAATTTGAGTGACCGGCAGAAACTGGCGCGTCTCGAGGTTTCTTCTTCACAGTTTTTGCGCAACAGAAACGACCCGTTTTTAGACCGAATCGTCACCTGTGATGAAAAGTGGATCATGCATGACGAGTCGGATCGCCCGGCTAGCGCCGAGCTCACCTCCTTCTCTTTAGCCGGCTTCGCCGAGCTGGTCTGGCTTGGCCAGGCGCGCTCCATAATTTTAACGGATTTTTTGATAGTGCGCTATAGTGATCGGGTCGTAACACATAGAACAAGGCTTAGAATCCTGCACAGCTCAGCAAACGCTCCTACTTGCAGCAGGGGGCGCCATAATGCCCATACAATAGATAAATCTGTAGAATAGATACAATGCTAGGACAATACAGCGCAATGTGGATCGCTCAGTAAGAGAACAGATTTCGTTTCCATCAGCTGCACCGAAATGTCTACCGATAAAAATCTCCTTTTTCAATTAGTATGCAATCCGCTCGCTGAAGTGTAATTATTAGTGGGTACTATACCCCCTTGTTATTCGTTCTCATCACTAAATAAAAGTTCAAAAGTTCAAAGGTAAAAAGAGCTAATGAACGCATGAAGTGCCACTATTCAGGTTTTTTGGTTCTCCCCGAATTTCCCCGAAAATCCTGTTCCAGGCAAACTACACACCCCCCCCCCCCCATCCCCCGTTCGCCGACATCCACATTATATAGTAGAACCAGCCGGCTTTGCCGGCTGATGCCTGCACGCCTTCTTCTGAGGTAAAGAATGGATTTGCTGAGCGGGCCCGGCTCCGTTGCACTTATCCTTCTTCTCACCGCTTTTCTTTTATACAGATAGTCAATAATCTTTGACCAATATGTTCATACGAGTGCACTACATGATTCTTTTTACATAGTGAGATTGTAAACAATCACAAATGCCTCAAAGTGATACTAAAACATGGATTTTATTCGCGACTCTGCTTGCGGTTGATCCTTCCTCTATTCACCTTATCGCTTTGATTTGGCCTTTTATTAACACACTCGTGATAAGTTTCTACTAACGCCACTCTATGCTTCCCCTCCGTACTCTCCCTCACTAATCCCACCCACCCACATTACCTCCCCACTCCCACTTGCCCCACCCACTCCCCATCCCGGCCGCTGCACGTGCTCACGTCCCCTGCCACGCGAAGCAGCTCGTGCAATGTTTGGAGTGCACTACATGGTTCTGTTATATAGTGCAGGGTGTTATCACAATCAAAACATTGAGTTGATACATCTGCACAACTGTTTCGCCGCCGGCTAGCGGTCGTACACCCTCCTACACTGACGTGTTTGAACCCGTGAAGCATTTTGCGACGGACAGACATACCTACCTACATGACATACATACATACATACAATACCGACAAACCGACACACAGAGTTAGTGGTTTATAGAATAGAAGGATAGTGGGATGAGTTCAGTCTAAAGGAAAATTTTGCACAATGAGCATTCAGTACTTGGCAGTATAGGGATAAGAGATGTAATTAGTATGGCCCTCATTCTTCCTAATCAATTGATAAGATTGCCTGTCACCCGTTATCAATGTCCCTACCACTAAAAGTCTATAATTTGGTGGTGTTATATCTCCAGCAGTTTGACTTAACAACATTGACCACGTTCCTTATCAGCTATTATCAGCTGTTATCACTTCGATGTCCCATACGTGGTAAGATGGCTGTCGTGATTCCGTCACGCTATTACAGGCGGAGCAGCCACATAAAAGAAGGTGAAACACCCCCTCGGGGGAGTCGTTGTAGTGTCCTGGTCGTGGCCCGTAATGTCTGGGGAACCTTCTACGTAGTGTCTCGAGTATGTGCTCATTTTGATGATATTGGTGCTTATAATTAGCTATTAATGAAATAGATGCTTACTATGTATTGTGTTGAGGAGAGGAATAACAACAATGGCTAACGCTGAATATTTCCGGGCGTTGATTAAGCCCGCCTTTATGATTTGTTTTTGCGATATGGTATTCCTCAGCTTATCTATCCACCTTGTGAGTACCATGACAACGTTTGGTGAACTTCGGTTGCCCACAGTTTGGTCATTTGAATGCGAGCTAACCACCGTATGGAATTACTACTGTTTCAGTTAAATGTCAGCAAGTCTCTTGTTATCCCACTGACCTCTGGAGTGGGGGGAAACCGCTATGAAAAGCCCTTCATCGTGCTGCTTCTTTGCTGAAAATCAGAATCTGCTAGCTGACTTCTCTCGAGGACTTGTCGCGCGACGGAATGTAGTTTTCAACAGAAAGACTTTCTGCAAGTTTCAAGAATGATTCATTCATTGTCATCAATTTTCAGTTCTATCCACGTTATGATGTGTTCGCGTTCTTCAGAACGAAGTTCTCAACAGAAATGCAGAGAACTTTCACCGAATTTCTCCTTCGCCTGGTAAGAGGGTCATCTGGCGCTACTATAGAGTCATCCCATTCAAAAATGCCGAGACATATAGAGGAACAGCAGAAAAGCAAAGGGAATAGGACAACGAGCTACTACACCATTTGCAAGCTGATACCTTGAGCTAGGTATCTGTAAGATTTAGCAAACCTAATCACAGGAGGAATTCTCGAGGAGTTGAAAAGAAGCCCGAGTGGTGAAAATCAGCGCCGGATCTTCGATTCAGGCGTCATATGAGGAAAGTGCGCTGCTAAAATTTGACCTGTGCCGGACCAGTGGTTGCGAGTAATGGTGTTCTCAAAAGGCAAGTTGGAAGATTTGGTTCGGGAACTCGAAAAAGGGAGGAAGGAAAAAATTTGTTGTCGTGCATGGTCCCAAAATGTCCATCCGCACAGGAAAAAGGGGTGGATGAAGTCAAGCGCTGAATGTCTGATCACAGAGCCTGGACATTGCCGAGCTTCCCCGCGAGACTGACATCCTTGCTGCAACTGGTGTCCGAGTTATGTTCGATAAACTGAGGATGGTCAAGCGTGCGCGCATGTCTACCTAATTTCCTTGTAGGAGCACGAACGCGGTACCGATTCTATGCCTGTAGCAGTAATGTTCCCCGCATAAGATATCATTCTCGACTGTGAAAAGGCACCACGGCCCTAGATGAAATATGGGTGGTCTTGGACCTCGAGCCGAAACTCACAATCGTCAATTTTGTATGAATGCAGATGAGAAGCCGCCCGAGTTCTACCACATGAGGGGTTACGCGGATGATCAATCAAGTGGGTGATTATCATAGCAAAGGAATCCCCGCTGTGGCTTCAAGGCGGCTCTATACAGAGAACAAAATCGTTGCTATCAGTGTATATTGCCTGTTCCTCGGCAGTCAAATCGACAAATGGATGATACCACACTACTGCAAGAAGCCCACCATTGCTCGTCATAGCGCCAGACTCCAAGTAAATGTACTGTAGGGCAGAGTGGGACACAAACAATGCTGACACTGGGTTCAATCGCCTCATTCGCCCAGAATACAGCCGTTTGATTCCAACTGTTCTGCTCAGTCGAGGGTACTCTCCGACGGCAGACGCTACGATGTTTCGTCATTTGCCGAAATTGGAAGCAACAGCAATTTACTCGCACTTGTTGATAAACCGAAGGTACCAGAGGTCCAAACACTTTCGGGGCCCGGAGCGGGTCATTGGTGAAGGAGGGATCTAGTTGACTCAAAGCCAATATACTACTTTTCTATCTGACCTTCTCTGCGTTTTATATGAATGAGATCTTCGGCACTTTTGAATGGGATGACCTAATAGTTCAAATCCATTGAGGACTTTCCTTTTGTGCAGCTTGGGGTTTGAATCTTCGCGAAGAATTCTAAACTCGGAAAATCGCCTATGAAAAAAAAATGGACAGCATGAATATGACCGAGTTTTTATCGTGCGACCCGCGTTCGTGATGCGAAGAATAACCAGTATTTTCTGAGTGTACTTTGAATCTGTGCGTTGCGGCAGGCGCGGCTGAGTACTTCAGTTGGATTCGGCGGCTGCGCTCTCATTGGATCACTTTCATTTTGACGCAGTTGTATCGATGTTCTTGTCCAAAAGAAGGCAGTATGGCAGTTGTTTCAAATTGAAATGCCCCACGAATGAACCATGTAGCACTTCCGTAGCGCCTATACGTCAAATACTGATGTGAATGGCGCGCATGCGATACTACCTGTAGTCAGGGTACAGCATCGTTGTACGAAACCCATCCTACTCGTATTTGGCGTTGGCGAATGGTGGGTTCATGAAAGCAGGGTCGGTGAGCACCAAACAGTACAAAAGTGTCCTCGCTAAGTTTGATGGAGCAGACAGAAACTGCAGGACCCGGCTGTAAGGAAAACAACAAAATATTAAAACAATTGATTGGCAGTACCAATAGTTAGCATGAGATCGTAAGTACCTATCTCGAACAGATTCGTGCCTATCGTTCTTTCGAAACCCAAAACAAACGCCTGCTTGCAGGACAAAAGTCACCTAAGATTGGAAAGTTACACCTTTCCACCACCTCTGCATAGAAGCGTAATGCATGGCACGCACTCGGAACAAATAGATCGATGATAACCAGATTATGCTTTAGCTCAGTCCAACGCTAATATGTTTGAAGCCTTATTGAAGTTCGCAAATGAGTATCCTTACAATGGCACAAAAGGGGTCAAGCTTTTAAGTGATTCAGAATGTCGCCCAATGGTTACCCATCTAAAATATCTTGTGAACTAGTGGGGCTTCAGGAGCATCGTAGGGCTTGTTGGGAAGAGGAGACATTGGGCGTTCTGATGGCGTGTTGCCTGCAAAATATCGCTTCTGAAAAAAGTTATTCTTGTTGAAGCATAGAATCCGCTCGCGATTTTCCGAAAGTGTTCCTTGCCTCCTTACTTGATAAATTCGCTAGGATGGTGTTGTCCTACTATATATAATCGACTACGTCCGTGTGTGATGCCATGTGTGTGCGTCTGTCTGTCTGTCACGAAATTCATAGTGAGCGTCGCAGAGAAGATAGGATGACAGTTCCGAAGAATACGCACGGCAGCACAGGGAACACTTTTGGTGGACGACAGGAGGCGATAACACCTTGAAAAGATTTTGATAAGGCGCTCAGAAGGGAGAGTAACCAAAATAGTAGCGCGAGTTGCAGCAGCTGGCGGGACCCGTGATTTCAAGAAGTGATATACAAGGCCGGACGGAACACTTATTGTGTGGTGACAGGACGGTGATAACACCTGATAAGGATTCAATAATGAGCTTAGAAGGGGAGGGTGACCGGAAATCGTAGCGCGCAATTGCTAAGCACGCTGATGAACATCAGATAAGGTCGATAACGGATCGTAGGACGCGGGTGTCACCAATTCTTAGCCAGGTTTTGCAGTGACCGGGGCCGACCTCGATTTTCAAGATATGATATAGGGTAAGGGAAATGGAACATGATTGGTAATGTTGACAGAGAGCTGATTGATAAGGATTCGATAAGGGGCTTAGATGCGGAGGGTCACCAACTTTGTCGGGCAGCGTTGCAGGGTCATGTGGGACGCTTGGGTTCAAGTAGTTGGTATGGGGGGAGCGAGCGCGGCGAAACCACTGACGGTGACACTAAGTTGACCAGTAACTGATAAGGCGTTTAAGCGTCATCATGCGGGCACATCCGCAACACCGCTTAGTGCTACATGATGATGTGACAGGTATCAGGCTCTCCAGTAGTTCGTACACAACTCACTCCTATGCCCTTACCGCTGATCGACATCATGCACGGCCGCTAAAGCAACTGGAGTTCAGATGCATGACGGTTGTTTACTCAGTCGCCATGATCTGCAGCAACTAACTTTATCACTATGACCATGATTATCTTCCATCAACAAGCCGAGAGAGGACCATTCGAAGCGCGAGCCTGCCGAATGCGGGAATGCATTCCAGAAAAAAACCCCTACGGTGGTGGAGAGCGCATTGAGCGGTAGGATGCTTCAAAGGCTGCTCTTACAGTTTACTGAATTTTCGTGTGAGAGTTACGGAGATTTTCGGTACTAATCCCGAGAAAAGAATGGACAAAAGGATCGATTTCAGCGTTACATTGAGACAACAGTTACAATTCGACCATACATTGAATCATCTCATTCGAAAGTGCCGTGACATATAGAGGAATGGCAGAAAAGCAAGGGGGATGGGGAAGCGGGCTACTATACTATTTGGAGGCTAGTTACATCAGATTATGCCAAAAAAACCAATGTTTGGAGATAAATTGCGGGAGAACCGCTTACTTACAATGAGATCTGCAACAACATTTCTACGTAGCAGCGAGCTAGGAGCGCAGTCCCATAGCGGTATTATCTCCACCGTGCCAGATTCCCAGGAGCGCGCGTCGAAAAATGGAAAAAAAAATCATGAAACTGAGTTCATTTACTATGTGATTTGGGTTTCATCATGCATCAAAGGGTTCTCAAGCTGGACGACGAATCGAGATGCCTGAAAAATTGGGACTCAAATGATCATTTCCGTTCCCAAAGGTCAAAAGTGGAATTCTGGCTAGTTTTCCTTGAGAAACTGATAAACTACTCACCAACTTTCAACGGTTCGTAAATCGTTCAACTAGTCACGCAGTGACGAATCTAATGGTACCAATAGCCTTTATTTCACCCTTCCTGAGGAGAGTTATGGCGGAGCGTTGTAGCGCGCTGCAGCTGATTAATCCGCTCTTCCTCCACAAATTACGAGCGGTATTGTATCTTGGGATCAACTTCTTCTTCTTATTCTTCAGCGTTTGTCCCGCTCTGTAGGGATCCGCCCTCCTGGTTTTGTTACGCCACTTATTCCGGTCGAATGCTTGATCAGGGTGAGCACCAACTATCATTAAATCCGCGTGCAGCGTGTTAACCCAACGTTGCCTAGGGCGTCCTCTCGGTCGTTCACAGAGCACCTCGAGCTAGAGAACACTAGTGCAGACAGTGTCCGCCTTCGCGCCAAGTGGCCATACCATCGGAGATTCTCGCATTTTATCAACTATGGGAGCTACGCCAAACTTCTTGCGTATGTCGTCGTTGCAAATTCGATCCATGCGGGCGACACCGGCCATCCAACTTAGCACTTTCATCTTCATCACACTAGGGCGGGCTTCGAGTTCTTGGTTGCAGGCCAGCATTCACCCCCGTACAACGCTTTTGGTCTGATCACAGTTCTATAAATCTTCGATTTGAGGTGCTCCGGCATGGTCTTGTTACACAGAACTCCCGTCATCCCATTTCGCCCATGCTGCACTCACACGAGAGTCCACCTCTGAGGACAGACTGTCATCGGACAATTTCTGATTCAAAATTGTTGAAAGCTCTTGTGCGTGTGAGCTCGATGTCACTGATCCTAATGGAATCAGACTCATTTGTATCGGTCGTCACGGTTTTCTTGATGTTCAACTTCAGTCCGAACTTTGCCAAGCGACCAGACCAAGCTTGCACCTGCTGCTCGAGTTCGTTCTCATCTTCAATGGCCAGCACCACATCATTTGCGTAGAGGAGCGTCGAAGGCTTCGGTTTCTGGAGATCTCGCGAAATTGCATCCAAGACGATTACAGAAAGAAGTGGAGAGAGCGCAGAGTCTTGATGTACTCCGAACGTGATGGGGAAACTCCTACAAAGTGCCTGATGGTGCATGTATGCTGCTCGACTGGAGTACAGGATGTGCACCCACTCAATAGGCTCTTTCGGAACGCCGTGTTGCCGCAAGGTGTACCATATAACTTTACGCGGAACACGGTCGAATGCCTTTTTTAGGTCCAGAAAAGCTAGTGGTACTGCTTCTCAGATGTCTCTCCAGCAGAAGACGCGCGGCATGTATGACGTTGATGGTGCTACAGCCTGCCACAAAGCCGCACTGATTGATAGAAAGCTCGACGATTCCGCGAATACGACTGTCAACAATACGCTCAAAGATCTTCATACTGTGTGACAACAGGCGAACTGGACGGTACTTCGAGCAGTCCGCAGGGCTGCCCTTCTTCTTCCAAATCGAAATCGTCGTGCTCTCTTGCCAGTCCTTGGGCGTCTTCTTCTCAGCAACGACCTGATTGAAGAAATCCGTCAATCATTGTGCAGGGTACCAGCACCGTGCCTTCCACAAGTCGGCTGTCACGTCGTCAGGTCCTGTTGCTTTGCCTGACTTCATCTTTCTGAGAGCCGCCTTCGTCTTCTACGGTTACTTCCTAAACGGACCGTATACTGTAGGGACGAAAGGGATGGCCAGGTGCGCATACTCCACGGTTGAAATATTCTCAAAGATGTCGTGCCATCGCCTCAGCACTCTCTTTCGGTCCATCAAAAGGCAGCCATGCTCGTCTTCAACGTCAGGAAATTTCTCGATATCTTCGGTCTGACGATGCCGAGCCTTGGCAAGTCGGTAGAGGTGCCGCTCACCATCACGTGAATCGAGCTCCTTACTGACATCTTTGAAGTGGGCGGCCTTCGCTGCAGCCACAGCCTTCTTCGCTACATTCTTCGCTTCTTTGTACTTACGCCAGCTACTAGCTGACTTGTCGGCAAGAAACGCGGGGTAGCTCTTCTTCTTCTCCCAAACCGCTTCTTTGACAATGTCTGTCCATAACCACGGCTGCTTATCAATTCTACGCCTCCCCGGATTCGTGACGCCAAATTCGGAACGAGCGGCCTCATGTATCGCCTTCGAGCCACTTTTCCAGGTCTCATTGACAGTCGTGACGGTGAGAAGTCGTATACGAGAGATCACAACTGCCTCCTCTCTTTCAAGCGCCACCATTTAATCCTCTCGCGACCACATCGCTCCACCCTTTCGACCGGAGCTTTGCTATCTTTAGCGTGCAGATTAGTGGGCGATGTTGTGTGGCAACTGTCTCGTAGGGCACCGTCTTCGCGTCCGTGATGAGCCCTTGATCGCGGTGTCTAACAAGGACAAAGTCTATCTGCGTTCTGGCACTCCCACTGTAGAAGCTGATAAGGTGGGAGTATCGTTTGCGAAACTTCGTATTCACGATGACCAGGTTGTGAGCCTTTGCATAGTCGAGAGTTCTTTTACCATCGGCGTTACGTAACCCATAACCGAAACCACCACGACAACTGTAGCCGTCTTCGTAGCGCCTACGTGCCCATTTAGGTCACCGCAACAATTACGACGTCTTCTGACGGTATCTCAGCTGTCTTCTCTCTCAAGCAGGGACCAGAAACTCATCCTTGGATCGCTCGGAGCAATCCGTCTCTGGAGCATTGGCAGAAAAGAAACCGTAACAGCCGCTGTTCGATAGCAATAAACGATTCTCATCAGGGCGGTCATCGAAGCGTTCCACGCTAGTACTGAGTCCCGGAAAACGTTGAGAATTATTACAGCCACTACGTTGGTGGTGGTTCTTGGTTGCCACACAAAAGGGTTCAGCTAACCGATGTCCTTGACTGCAACTGGGACCATCTTGTTTCCCGCACAGCACACAGATCTATACGTCTGCGCCTCCAGTGCTCTGCCAGCCACAGTCGCCCCGTCAGCTTGCAACATTCAACGTTGCTACGCCGGACCTTCTCCATGCATGACTTTTGACTAGCCTGGTTGCCCCCCCCGATGCCGTCCTTGCATCAGAGACCCTCGCATACTTTCCACACTCGCCGCGGCCATACTGAGCGCGCGGCGGCTCCGCGGACGCGGTAGCATTGATTCAAATTCACATGGCATATTGAACATTTGGGATTTGACTTGGGTGTTTGTAGGCCGGCCCGTCACGGAGGCCTGTCACCTGCTTTCGGTTGTCTACGTTCTTTAGCTCGCATAGGCGAGATCCAGTGGAACGCGTGGAGGAGAGACTTCACCACCATTGTATCTTGGAATCAGCACATAGGTGATACTGTGCCCGCGCTATGAATACTTGTCTTATTCTTCTCGCACCCCTTGTCAGGCCTTGCAGCTGATATCCATTTTCTGTCACCCACCAAATATCCCCATTTATCAGGCTCTCACAGGGACACACAAGCAGCTTCTGATTTATATGTGGAGAGATTCCCCTCCCAATCAGTGAGCGCTAAATGTGGTGCGCACGAAGTGTGCTTTAGCCAGACATCATAATAAAAATGGTCGTGTCAACTGTTCAAATCAGTTTTTTTTCTCTCAGTTCATTCACTTACTTCTGCTAAACGAAGTTTTAGATGACACCTTTTATTGGCCTAACGTTTCGACCTTCTCGTCCTCTTCAGGGGCCTGAAAATGGCTCGTAGCTCTCAATTTGTTACCTACCTGACCAAGCGCCCTCCCCACTCTAGCGTCTCCGACCTCGTTTCCCAAACGATTCCCAAAACCCGGTAATGAGTCTTAACAACACACCGAAGGTATCACCGTGCGGAGCTCAGCTCACGCAGTGTGTTAGTTGAACCATTAAAGACGAATGCGACTCACTTCTGTCTCACTGTGTCCCATAAGTCAAAATTGTCATAGCGCATGTAGTCTTACTGTAGCTCGCACTCTGACACAAACGGCAGGAATTCATTTGGGAAACCCAGACACTCGTTTCGGTTGTTCATTCTTGGTTTTTCTCGCGAAAATCCAGAATGACTCCAGAATTTTCCTAGCTGAAGTCTCGTTTCCGTCTCGTACTCCAGTATAACACATTTTAACATCAAAGTCCTTCCCGTTATGCTGCTCCACCTTGTCCTTGCCAAGGGGAGTGGTCATGATATCACGCCTTCTCCCATCTAGGTGTTTTCCAATGCGCGTAGCCAATACCCTTTCTGTTTCTCCGATATACGTGCTGTTATACGTCCTACACTCAAGCTGATAATTTTCTCCAGCTTTCCTGCAATCTCCTAACTTTCCATAAGGGCAGATAACGCAGTCTTGTGTCAAGCACTGTCTGTCGTCTGTTGCGACGTATTTCTGTGCTGAAGTCATCGGAAAAAAAGAAAGCATTAGGGTAGTTTCCCCTGGCGTGATACACGTCGTAGGCTAGCACTCGATGTTCTGCGATGGCCTCGTACCGCATAACCAGTCTCTCTAGTAATTTTCGAAGCTAGAGCTCTTGACTCTAGTCGTTCTTCGCCTGTACACCTCGTGGTTGCTGTTGTGATCATGTTCCTAATGACTGCACGTCTCACTGCAGCAGCATGTGGAGACGCTGCGTGAAACAGGATATCTTTGCAGCTAGGTTTGCGGTACGGATGAATGGTTCCGATTACTCAATGAGCAGTCGCAGTACATTAAGCTCACACGAGAAGTACCAGAGCACGGTTGGCTACCACACCTGAATACGCAGGTGGAGCTGCCCAACGGCATTGCTAACGTAAGGTAAGGACTACGTGCGCTATGACAATTTTGACCTATGCGACACAGTGAGACACAAGTGAGTCTCATTCGTCTTTAATGGTTTAGCTAATACACTGCGTGAGCTGATCCGCACGGTGATACCTTCGTGAGTGAGTGAGTTGTTAGACTTATTACCGGGTCGTGGGAAGCACTTGAAAACGAAGTCGGAAACGCTGGAGTGGGGAGGGCGTTTGGTCTGGTAGGTAACAAATTAAAAGCTTCGAGCCATTTTCAGGCCTCTGAAGAAGACGAGAAATTCTTAAAATTAGGCCAATAATTGTTGTCATCTAAAAATCTCGTTTGGCAGAAGTAACTGAATATTCGACATCATGCCAAGGTTACAAGAAGGGACAACGTGGAGATTATTAAAAGCCAGTCGGATCGCCCGGCTGACGCCGAGCTCTCCTCCTTCTCATTAAAACGGCTTCGCCGAGCTGGCCTGGCTTCGTCAGGCACCTTTACCTTGGGCGATTCAGAATGCGCTAAATGAGAAGGCTGCACCAATCACTGAAGACCGCAAATGCGACAGGGAATGGGTAAAGATAGCATTTAGTAATTTCCCGATTAGTCCGCATGAGTCCATAACAACCGGAAGAGGCATAACTGTAGGGTCATGAGTTTCATTGAAAAGGAGAACTTCACATTGTTTGTACATGTCAAAGCGTGTGCCGATAGAGCGTCCCTACGCCTAATCAATGGGTACACTGCTCCTTCTGCTTCAGTTGCATCCGCTAACACCTAACAACTCACAACATCACATAGCAGAAAGAAACGCGAATTTTTCTGATATGTGAATTTCTCGATTTTCCCGTTGAAGGCGCACTATGAACCCCCCCCCCGCTCGGCAACATTCCACGCATCTAGTACCAAACACTTCAATGGCAATGGACGACCTTGATTCTGTACATCGAAGAAAAGAGTTCACATACTGAGATGATGTCACCCGCGTTATGAATATGGTGTCCTGCCCCTTCTAACGCCTCTTATCGAATCTTATCAGCTAATATCACTTCCTGTCACCCACCAATAGTGTTCCCGTCACACTCCCTACAACACTTCTTGAAATCAATGTCCCACTGCTATTGGGACGGGCGCTATGAATTTCGTGACACACACACACGAACACACACACACGGACAACACACAGACATACATAGCGGATTACAGGGGTGGCCAAAAAAAAAGTCACTTTTGACCAAGTCACATATCAACGAAGTTTTGCAGCCCAGACAGGGGAAGTGATATGAGTACCAGAGTGGAAGATACCAGGATCTTCCTCTATAAGCTGGACGGAGGCTGCCGCCAATCGCCTTCCATGTAGCGCTCAAAATAATGAAGTCATCTCCAGTCGCGGCCTGACTGAGAACCACGCTTTGGAATTCACGTCGTCTCCAAACAGCTGCGAAACTTCTTGTTTGAAGTCAATCCACAGAATAGCTAACCTGGAGGTCAGTACTCTTGATCTGCAAGACCTCGCCACATCGAGCAAGCTTCCTCAACTTCGCTACGGTCTAAGGACATCATCTTCACGCGTGTCGCCGAGGCGCGAGTTGATGGCTATGGAACGGGTTACCTGGAAAGGGGAAGACCGGTATTTTATTGTAGACCCGACTGAAGGTGAGCGCTGGCGGTTCAATCAAGTAACTCGAGAAGAATACTCTCCTACATGTGGTCGCCGCGTACGCTTCTTGAGACCTTGTGCTGCTACAGTTTGGGTGGCCACCACATGGAATCAAAGGGTTTTGGAAAAACTCCCGCTTACTTCGAATGGAAGGGCGTTTCGCATCTGAGGAATATGTAATATTGAAGTATGTCGCCCTGACATGAACCCACTCAATTACCCTAGCTCGGCGGACTTAAGAGGGTGGTCTACGGTGGCGGAGAAATCGACTACTTCGCTGATCTCGAGGTACCACATCGCGGTCGCGTGCCAGAATCTTTCCGATGCGCGTTCGTCCAGAAAGGCTGTGGGCGCGAGTATAATTAAATAGTATTTAATGTGCTGCTTTTTAATAATGGTATTAAAAAATGTCTCGACAAAATTTTGTAAAGTGTAACTTATAGCGCCCTTGAAAGTCATGGGGCGAAATGACTTTTTTTTTGGCCACCCCTGTATATGTAGTAGGATAGTGGGATAGTTCATTGCTAGTTTTATGCAGGAAAGAGAGGGGCTAAAGGAACAGAGGGCTGAACAATTGAGCCTCTGATACTTGAAATTAAAGCGGTAAGAGCTGCTAAAGATGTGCGCTGATGGTAACTTTCCGCTCTTTTTCAATTGATAAGATTACCTCTCTCTCCGTCATCAGTGTCTCCATCGCCGAATCTCTAAGATTTGCTAGCGTGAACACGCTCTGAACAGCGACGCCGACTGCAATTTGCGCTATCAGCTCCTATCGGTAGTGTTATCGCATCCAGTCCCCGCGTTGATGTCCCCTCTCACCCTCTATATCAATTGCTGAAAACGCATGCTCTGTCGATGGTGTGACCCTGCGCTATGACATGATAACCTCACCTTTCCAAATGCCCTTTATCGAATCTTAAGATGATATCACTTCCTGTCACCCCACCAATAAAGTTCTTGGCCATACCCTATATCATACTCTGCGGAATCAAGAGCTAGCTGATGCTGTGCGCCCGCCGTTATGAATAGGTTGTCCTCCCCCTTCTAACGCCTCCTATCGAATCCTTCTAGCGCTGATATCACTTCCCTGTCCACCACCAATAGTGTTCCTGTCACACTCCTACAACACTTCTTGAAATCCAATGTCCCACTGGCTATTGGGACGCGGCGCTATGAATTTCGTGACACACACACGAACACACACACACACAGACACAGACATACATAGCGGATTATATATAGTAGGGTGGTTCTACAACAAGACATTTTACCTGAGAACTTTTTCTCTCTTACATTTATTCAAATGCTCTCCAATACCATACTGTTTTTTCGGTGCATCAGAGTGCACTGAAGTTTTCATGAAGACCTAATGTGCATCTTCTCTATTTCAGATGAAATACATTGCCGCTGACACAGGGGTGGACTTCGCCAATACTAATGCACCCCCAGATATACTGGACGTGGTGAATTTCATGGATGAGCTCTATTCGATTCATTTACCAGAACAACCACCATCAGTGATACCGCAAGAGTTCTACGATCCTTCGCGTCTAATGAAATTGGGCGATGTGGATCGAATAGTGGAAAAGGTGAAATTTAGCAATGTTCCGCATTGGTGAATTGTAGTAATATCGAGAGGAGCATTGAGAGTTAAGGGTTCCCCGTAGAAACTGAATGTGCTATATGTATCAGCGCTGACGTGAAATCCACTTTCACTCTATTTCTTGTAGGCAGCGCCCACGTTCACATGATGTTCCTACGCCCTTTCTGGATATCACCAGTCGGATCGCCCGGCTGACGCCGAGCTCTCCTCCTTCTTTTTAGCACGGCTTCGCCGAGCTGGCCTGGCTTCGCCAGGCGCACATCATGACGGGATGGAATTAGTTAATTCCATGAGCTGCTCATATTGCGCGGTAGTGGTCGAATCATAATAGACAGAGTAACCTAGCGAAATCTGCACCCCTCAGAGTTGTGGAAGGCGTGTGGTTTCGGCCATAACGCCCATTCTATACGTAGATCTCAGAAATAGATAGGAAGTACAGAATATCAATATGTGTTGCAGTAGATAAACAAATTCCGTTTTTATTACCTGCATCACAACAGCAACGATGGGCAATTGACTTGTCATTAACATGCAATCCACCTGCTATGGTTGCATGAATGGCTGCAGATGACAATATGTTCATTGAATATTTTACAAACTACTTCGTTATACGTTCTCATCATTGTTTAAAG